>JAAAKQ030019160.1:0-17871 GCA_010016005.3 Zanna intricata
TAACCACACTTCTCAGGAGTGGTCAACCTGAGATTGTACAAGACTACACTTCATTCACATTCTTACACATCATCCTCTGAAGTAATACCTTACGGTAGTTCCAGAGGCTAAACAGATAAAGAAAGATCTAAAAAGGAAAAAATAATTAAAATTTATTTTCACTTTAATTATCTGATAAGTAGGTTGTTCTTCATTACTTGTTCAATAACATGTGCAGAACTGTCTAACTGAACTGTACAGCTTTTCAACCCTATGAAATGAAAACCATTTGATAGGGTTGAAGTGATAGCATGGTTCTTAATAAAGGTTCTTCCTACATTAATTACCACTCGCAACAAGTACCACTCACTTCCAAGTGGACACTTGGAAGCTTAATGGAATCTTTTATATTTTAATACAATTGGCACCTCAGTGTTGTCTACCAACCACCACAAACACAAAAATTTAGCAAGAATAATGATATACTCACTATATCAACAATAAAAACAACTGATGGTGGACCCTGAGTCAAGAAAACTGTAGTATCTAAAGATTTCAGACATATCACACAATTTATCTAATCAATCTTCTTCTTTTCCTTATCCTTTTTCTCTTCTTCCTTAAACAGATATCAAGAAATTGTCAGCTATCATCCTGTTTTGTCTGTGGTACTGTGCTCACAGCTTCTAATATCTAGCAAGAAAATCTTTTTGGAGGGCTCACTGGGGAGGTAAATCTGCTGATGGAATTAAATAGAAATTTCACAGAAAATAAATTTAGTGGTCAAGATCCTAATCAGGAAAAGTTACGACTCTAAAAATTTATTTTAAACTGCACAAATATTTATTCAACAAATTTTTGTTCATTCTAATGAACTTTTTATTTCAGATAATTTGTTTTAAAATACATTGCTTTAATGTATTATATCTGCTTGTTTTAAATTTGTTATCTATTACTAAACGTAATTGTAAAAAAATAAACAATTTTATTTTCTTTCTTATAAAATAGATATTCTGCCTCTTATGTTTTGGATTTTCAGATGAACATTACTGACTTTTTTTCAGAACATTACTGACTTGGTTATTATAAAGGATTGTGTAAATCAGCAACATTTATTTATTTTATCTGACCTGTGTTTTTAAGTTTTTCTTTCATCAGTCATTCATCTGATTTAATAAAAATTACACATTCTTCTTTCTAGTTATATACTAAATCTAAGATATTTAACTTGACTTAGACATCTTTAGAGAGAGCTACCTTTTGTTTTATTCTTATATTTGTCTCATTTTTATTATGTGTACATCCTCTCATAAGGATGTACACATAATAAAATTATGCTTATCTATACTTCTTAGTATGTGACCTATCAGAGTTACTTACCCTTTTTTAATTCTGCCAACAAATTTCTCCCTCAAACTAATGTATAAAATATTTTAATTTTCATCCTTCGGAACTATTTAATTTTCTTTTGTAACAACAAATTTTGAAAACTTGTGTTCTTTCCTTTGTGGCTTTCCTGCAGTCTACATTTCATTGTTATACCAGCATAAATAACAGTGAAAATATGTTAATTTTAGATAAATAATTCTAATTTATGTAAATTTGTTAATAATTCTCGGTATTAACTTAATGATTATTGTATTTTACACTATGCTCCCTAACCAATAATAATCCAATTGATTTATTTGTACCTTTTAATTGATTTGTATAAATGTAGAATTCAAAATAATTAAAACACTGCTTTGTTTTATATTTACACTGCGGTTTAAAATGAACTTCCAACATCCAAATAGATCACTCAAGTGCAGTCGTCTGTCTCCTGACATATTTTGTAATCTACATTTTATTTTGGTATTAAAATAGTTTATAATCAGTAATATCTACCATAATGAACTATAGATATATATAGATAATAGAATCAATAGAATGTAGTATTTATAGGAAAAATGAAATGTTCACTAAACAAATTTTGTTAAAACAAAAGTCATTTGATTTGTTTCAGCCTTGACTGATCTGTATGGGTGTTACTGACAATAGCGCATATTAAAGTATTCACATTAATTTCAGGTTGATTCAAGATATTTATTATTCTTAAAAATTTCCTGGAACATTTTTAGGGGTAAAATAAAATTTTAGACATTAATTGCAAAACATTTCCATTACTTTTACATTTTTATAAATTGCAAATAATTTAATTTTTTTCACTTACTACTACTTATTGCCTAATAAAATATAAATACATTTATTTTAATAAAATTAATTATTTCATAGCTTTTTTAATACGAAAAAATGTTAATAAAATTAATGTAGATGCTGTAGGTTGGCTTTTATTTATTCTATTCATTATTATTGTCACTTTTTTATTTTATTTATAATATTACATTATTTGTTATTTCATGATTTCAGTTAATAACTTTACATCTGGCTTATCATAGCAATTCACTATTCGAAGATGTTATTGTAAAATACACATACAGCATTAATTCCTCATTCATATGTTTAAAACAGACATATAAACTTTAATTCTATTCAATTGTTATACCTTTGAATTTGATCTAACTTGAATCAAAGAAGTAACTGAATTAAATAATTATTAAAAGAACATATACTATTGCTTGTTGACTGGACATGATGACAATATTGAATTCTTGTTGGGTTAGGAAAAACATCTTATCTGAGTTGGAACAGAACTTGAGTTTGTTTTCCTCATCACCTTTGTATATCCACATGACTAAATTTTTTACCCAAAAAAAGGACGAGGCTCCAAAATTTGACCAGTACAATTTTTTTTTTTTCAGTAGATTCAAACATTACTTGGTGTCAAATACATTAATTTTATAATTCTTTTTGTATTATAGCAAAAGTATTTGTTACTCTGATGATCCCATAGTAAGTTTTTGCAAATAACATTAGGAGAAAATTTATTAAATGAAAAACTTCTTGGTCAAAAAGATAATTTAAAGAATGTTTGCATTATTGCTTGTTATGTGGCTGTTACTGCATAAGCAATTTATATACCCTAATTAATTCTGACAGAAAAATATTTTCAAGAAAAATTCAAAATTTAAAGTAAAATAATCATTCAATGTTATGTGTCTCATAATCATTCAATGTTATGTGTCTCATAATCATTCAATGTTCAATGGAAGTACTTAACAATTTTAGTATAGGTATCTCATCTTTTAAATTTTTTCTTCAAAACATTTTTTACAAAGTTTTTTCAGCTTACCCACATCTTAAATAAAAATTTGTAATTAAAAATAAAATTATCTTTCAAATAATAATAATAAAAATGGCTTCAAACAGTTCAATAAAATAAAAAATAATGCTAAAAGTATCTAATTCTTATTTAAATTTAAACTTTTCAAAATAAGTGCCAGATTTAAGGCTAATTAGTTATTAGTAGTTATTTTTAATCTGGTGCCAACTTTAAAAAGTTAAGTTTAAAGATAGATTATTATTTTTTCCTTTAGGTCTTATTTCATTATAATTTTATTTAATCTCTTTTATTTATATAGTTAATTAAACACTTATTTCTTTTTAACAAATTTTAAATCATAGGCTTTCTCTGTGCCTACAACTACAGTACTAATGCACTTAGTATTAGTAATTAACAACTGTTATATTTATATTGCAATACTTGTACTTATTTTTATTTTACTTTTTTAGTTTAAATCAGATTTCCAGTTTAATCTCTTTTTTTCTGTCTTTTAGTATTTTTTCTTGTTTTGTAATTTACAAGGGTCGTTTTTTAAGCAAGGGCCAAGTTCTCTAATTCGCGTTTGTCGCAACTAGCTGCCACGCCACTTCTTTCTTTGTGAACAAACTCACACCAGTTGCAGCTCTGTAGCTGCTACAGAGCTAAGTGTACGCTTAGTTGTGCGTCTTTAAAATGTTTAAGATTATTGAATCGCCCACCGCGTGTGAGATACGGTCAATCATACATTTTTTGACTCCAAGAAACATATTGACTGCAAACATCCACCGTCAGATAACTGAAATTTATGGCCCTAATACAGTGAGTAAAGGTAAAGTGCGGAAATGGGTTAGGGAGTAAAAAGGTGGCCATGAAAACGTTCATGACGAAAAACACTCAGGCCGGCCATCTATGATTACTGATTATTTGGTGGCTCCAGTTGAAACAAAAATTCGTAAGGACAGACTATTCACGATAACCATTTCATTGGTTACCTTGTCATTGGAATTTTCCCAAGTTTCTAGGTCGGTGTTGTACAAAATTGTGACAGATTGTACAAAATCTCGGTGAGTACCCAGACTCCTTACAGCGGACCACACAAAATCTCGATGGGTACCTAGACTCCTTACAGCGGACCACACAAAATCTCGATGGGTACCCAAACTCCTTACAGCGGACCACAAAGGGAAGAGGTTTGCCAGTTCATTGGACCTTTTGATTCGTTACAAGAAAGAAGGGGATGACATGTTGAGTCAAATCATTACTGGAGATGTTTTGCTGGTACACTTTATGCCAGGTGGAACAACAATCAACTCGGATGCCTACTGCGCAACTTTAAAGAAGCTCCGAAGAGCAATTCAAAACAAAAGACACGGCATGCTGTCAAAAGGAATTTTGCACCTCCATGACAACACAAGGCCTCGCACTGCTCACGCGACTCGGGACTTGATCGAATCTTTTGGTTGGGAAGTTTTGGACCATGCACCATATAACTCTGACCTAGCTCCCAGCAATTTCCATCTTTTCCAGTACCTCAAACACCATCTTGGTGGAAAGCGCTTCAGTGACGACAATGAAGTGAAAGCGGCTGTGAACTCTTGGCTGTGAGAGCAGGCGGCAGACTTTTCGAAGACAGTTTTCAAAATTTAGTTGTAAGGTATAACAAGTGTATTAATAAACATGTAACTATGTAGAAAGATAGGCAAAAGTATGTACAATCCAAAAAAAATTTATTTAGTTTTTTTTTTTTTTTTTAAAAATGGGCCTTACTTAAAAAAACGACCCTCATATCATCATCATAAATAAAATTACAAATAAGTCAAGCTGTATTTTTCTCACTAAGTAAAAAATTATCAAAAAAATATGAATTGGGAGCGACTCAAATTGCATGGCAGTCTCTAGGGAGATGATTCTATAGGAAAAAAATTCATATAAACATAGGTCAAAAAACAGTTCGTTTGCAAGTTTTGGCTCACAAAACATTTTGCCATACTTTCTGATCACTTTGTTAAATTAATCCAAATAAAATTCTTAAGGTACAAATGGAACAATAAATTTGGTGCTTCCTTATGTTTTTAGATCTAAGAAATTGAATAAAAGTAGCGCCAAACCTCTATCTCACTTAGTTTTAAGAAAAGACTGGTAAAACACAAAAATATTTTGTCAGAAAATACACTTTTTTAGGTTTGGAATAAAATAACTTTGTTAATTTCCCAATAAACAAATAAAAATTTCATTTAACATATAGAGAATTAATTTTGAGAAAATTTATGTAAATAACACATTTTGAAATACTTACACTGATGATTTTAGATACTTGATTAGACACAATGCTTTGCTCATCCAGTTTTTCACCCACCAAAGACTTGCATTCTATAAGATTTAATTTAAATTGTCAACAAAATTCCTTTTAGTTGAACTGATTGAATTCGTTACAACATTTAGTGGTAATAATATATTCCCAAATCATTCAATGGTCTAACTGACTCAACAGTGCCTGTTCACACCAAGTAAGCAAAATCTGAACTTCCATGCATGACTACACCTCATTCACATTCATACATATCCTCATTCATCCTCTGAAGTCTCCTTACGGTAGTTCCAGAGGATAAACAGAAAAAAAGAACTTTCATGCTTGCTTAAATATAACAAGTCTTTTGGAGTACAAAAATTATAAAGAAAAAACCACCTGAAATAAATAAAAATCTAAAAAATTCTCAAAGTTATAAATAAGAATCAAAGTTATAAATTTAGTTATTCTCAAAGTTATAAATTAGAAATAAATAAAAATCTAAAAAATTCTCAAAGTTATAAATAAGCAGTAATGAGTTACTGCTTACCGGCCTCCGTGGCGCGAGTGGTAGTGTCTAAGCCTTTCATCCAGAGGTCCCGGGTTCAAATCCCAGTCAGGCATGGCATTTTTCACAGACACTACAATTCATTCATCTCATACCTTAATGGTGATTCCAGAGATTAAACAAAAAAAAAAAAAGTAATGAGTTACAAAAAGCTTATGAATAATATAAACCATATATCTAATAAACCACATATCTAATAAACCACTCTACCCATCATAATCCTACAAGAATATAAAATCTGCTCACCTTTTAAGTACTGTATATAGAAATCTATCTAAAAGTAACAGGACACAGTTGAAAAATTTGAAGCAAATGTTTTATTTTATAGAAATATAACTCATTAAAATCGTGTAACATTTCACAAACATGTAGAACATAAATACTTTAACAATAACTACATTGGAACTACTACACTTTAAGACAAAAAAGAACATTCCAAAAAATTTTTGATGTTTTTAAACCAATTAATAAGTAAACTAATTATAATAATAATTATTAATATGTATATAATCTTTTTATTTTTGTAGTAATATTTTATTATAATTTTTAACATTTAGTTTTTTATTTATATTTTTTAAATTTTAACTTGCTTTATTTAAAATTTTTATACCTTAGATGTTGACTTTGTCTACATTTTATTTTTTTTGCATGTTATAACTGGAATTATTACACGATTATTTTAAACAATTTAGTAGGTACTCTTAAACTTACGGTATTTGTTGTTTATTTTTCTATTAACTACAGCCTAAAGCATAAATAATTTTAACTTACATTTTTAGGTAGATTTTATTAAATTTTTTATTAATTATTTTGACATTTTAATTTTAGAATTCAATTTTTACTTTTTTGGTAATATTATATAGCATAGAATATTTTTTTTTAGAATCTGTGATTTATTATATTATTTGCCATTTCATAAGTAGGTATGATTCTTAAACTGGTCGTTTAAACAGACTAATATATGTTGAATTGTTTTTCAGTCTTAGCATTGTTGCGAATTTCTGGTTCATTTATTCATAAAAACAATTCAAAATCTGAAGTATATTCATAACAAAATCTGAAGTATTTTCTTTACCTTTTTTTATAAGTATAGTCTAATTTATTTTTCTAAATATCATTTTTGGATGGATAAATTTGATTGTTTTTATTCTTTTCATTTGAAGAAAGTAGTTATAAGTTGTAAATCTGAAATAATTAAAAATTATTAAGGCTGATAATGAACTATTTACAGAAAAAAGTAATTAAATGGATTTCTTACACAATTTATAAAAACATCACAAAGAATTACTAGGAAAAAAATACATCATTTATGTGAATCTATTCAGTTATCTGAATTATAATATATAACATCGATATTTCTTATTAAAAACAATTTTTTTTACTTGGAATGAATTTTTTTTTACATTCTCCAGCCAGATTGAAACAAACACTTGCTGTTGGATTTAACAATTTTTAAAATTCATTAAAAATAAACGCATTTTTTTAAAAATCATTCGACATTCTTATAAAATTATTGTTCAGAAAATTTTCTTCAAAAACATAGAAGAATGGTAGCATCTGATTAATATTACAAGAACTATTACAAGTCATTAGATAAATAATATTGAAAGATAATTATTATTTATAATTTATTCTTGTTATGAAAAGAAAAGCTGTTCTCAGAGATTAAAAAAAGTAATTTTTTTAAATATTTGCTTATTAGTAGTTGCAAAAACATCTGATTATCTGCAGTTGCAAAAATGAGTAAAAAAATCACATTTCTTGTAAGTAGTAAAATGGCATGTGTACATTATTTATATGTTAAAAATATTTATATGATGATATTCTACCTTTATTCAACAGTTTTCATCCTTAAGATTTTAATTTTATATAACTTATACGAGATAGTAGACAGTTAATGTTATAAAAACATCAAACAATTAAAAATTTTAATTTGAATGTTTTAGCTCAATTGGCTGAACAACAATCAAAATTGGAAAAGAAGGTAACATTTGCAAGATTACTGGATAAAGTATCATCGGAGATGAGTTCTGGTTCTGAAATGGAAAGCACAGGTTGTGGTGCTGTTGGTATGATCTTAGCAGTTGATAGTAATGCTGAAGCACCATCAACACTTCCATCTGATCCAAGGTCTCCTCACAGCACAAGTAGCAATCAGGGAAGTGATTCACTGTCTAGTTCTGAGGTCACATTGGCTTTAAATTCAGGTTAGAATAAAATTCTTATTTATTTATCACAATTAATCGCTATTATTACAGATATAATTTTGACAGCCAACTTTCCTTAGGAAAAGACACTCAAAGAATCTCTTATTCAATTGATATCTTCATTTATGAGTGTAGATGATTTTCTACTCATGAACCTGACTGATAGATGATTTTCTACTCATGAACCTGACTGATAGATGCTGGTCAGTTGTGTAAAAGTTACATTAAACATGGTCACGTTTTAAACATTAGAGTATGTTTTTAGAAAATAATACACCAGTCATTATTTCTTAATGAATACATCAAATAGAGAGAGAAACAGGCTATACTTTTCCATTCTCTAAATCAAGGACACATCTCTAATGTTCTCTAGGTTTTTGATCACAGCAGATGATCACAGTGAATAAGTCAAATTGTCTTCCAGTTGAACTAACTAAAAACATGAAAAGTAGCCCCTCCAATAGTATTATGAAATTTTAGCCTCAGAGTTTAAGATTTTAATTAAAGTTTATTTTTAACTGGTTACTACTGTGACAAAAGTATTTTTCACATATGAATTCTATAGAAAATAGTCAGGACAAACTTAAGACATGATCTGGTAAACTCTGTGGTATGTAATATCTTTAAATAAATCAACAATAGTTTTCTGTTAATTTAATCTTTTTTAGTCGGTTCTCTTTATCAATATTCTATTCTTAAGTTAGCCACTCTGCACTGCGATTAAAATTTCATTTGGTGTTCAGGTAATAAACGTTCTGGTAATGTTTGATAGTTATGGGTTATTATAATACAAAGAAAAATCTACACTAAACAATTACTGAAAGTAGAGAACACATAACTACAGTAAAAAAACTAATTTCTTTCTATATGTTTATTATATACTATTTATGATTAAAAATTAATTACTTTAATTAAAATCAATCTATTTGAAATTAGACATCCATTGACTGATTAGAAATATAATCTTATAGCATTTTGTGAGGAAATGAAAACTCTTTTCTGGTGCATAATTGATGTGTTTTCACTACATATAATACCATGACAGTTGTATGGTTTTTGATAGCATTGTTGTAATATCCTAGGTAAGATGGTAAACTGGCACTTCCTTGTAACATGCAACTTGATAGTTCTACAAGATGAGGAATGCATCAGGAAAGGCACCATGGAAATTAAAAATGTAAAATAAGGAATAAAATACCAGTGGCCAAGGCCACATTTTTAATAAACTGGTTTCTTTCCACTATCATCTTAAATAATGGGGTGCAGCTCTAATACATGCTAATGTCATTAGTGGGTAGTGATAGTAATAAACAATTCAGCTGAAAATCTGTTAATAATTCACTGATAAAAAGAAGAACCCAAGATTAAATTGAGTTATGCTGAAATATGTCCTAATTATTCAACTTTAACACAACACCTAGATCTTCTATAGATCAACTGCGGCGGCACCATTACTAAAATTCATACCAATACAATTAACCTCAATGTCGATAACACCCCAGTAGTTTGTAAATTTTAATTCATTATAAAAGAATTTATGTAGCCAACTACCATACTGACTTATAACTCACACTGGATACTGTTAAGTGTAAATTCACAATTGTAACGTGAAGTAACTTTGTAATAATTGTAATATTTGTTATATAATATTAAACATAGTAAGGTTTAGGGAGTATCATGTGTTTTTATAAAAAATGGATAACTTATGAATTAATTTTAGGAGATATAGCAAAACGCCCAGCCCGTTTACTTTTAGGACCAAAAAAAACCAATTCAGCCGATTCAATATTAGCAATGTTTCGTAACTTTGCTTCAACGAGTACTACTGGTGTTGGATTTGGTTCTTCAAGTCTTGCCTCTCCATCTACAACACCAACTGCATCAAGTCCTCAGGATGAACTTGCAGGTTCTGATGAGTCATCAACAGCTACTCCCATATCAACATCCAGTGCGGCTGAATCACCACCTTTCTTTGCTAGAAAACATACTATTCAGGTATTTACTGCTTAGAATAAACATAATATTAAAAAAAGTAGCTAATTTTACTTAAACATACTATTCAGCTATTTACTGCTTAGAATAAACATAATATTAAAAAAAGTAGCTAATTTTACTTACAATCTATTCCATGTGAAGAATTAAGTTTTGTTATTGTCTCTAAAAGAAAAGAAAACAAATAATGAGATTTTTTTCTTTAATTATAAAGTTGGTTTTTTCTTTATCTTAAATAAAATAATATTACTGCAGATTGTTGCTTACAATTAAATTGCAAAATGATTCTGTTTATCTATAATCATAAAATTTTTTGTAGGTATTAAATTTTTTTGTATGTATAATTCTTGTACTAACATAATAAAATACAGCCTGGCATCAAAAAAATATTTAAACATTTTAAGCTTTTATAATGAGGTGATGAGAAATTTTAATAATCAAAAGGACTTTATTTGTGAGGTTTTAAAAGTTGAATAATCTACAGTTATTCGACTCAACAATGAATCAACGATTGTTCAGCGTTGAATAATCAACGATTTAAGAACAATTATAAGTGAAGCAGAATTGTACAGTACTACACACTGGTCTAACTTTATTCCTAAGTCTAAATGCTCTAACTTTGTTCCTTGAAAGATTTATTTAATAATATATGTAATGTAGATAAACAAAATAGCATTACTTCAAACTGTAGAAATTAGCAAATATTCTGTTCATGCACATAAATAAGAGATAGGTCTGGAAAAAATTAATGAAAAGACTATTTTTATTTCATCTACAACACTAACCTTACACTTTTGAGATCTTCAAAAAGAAAAGATGACCAATTCATTATTTATATATGAAGTAACTAGGTCACACATGAATTTTAGATATTTACTTTTAATTAATTGTACTCTACCAAATCTCCAGAATTTGGTATGGAAATAAAAATTCCTTAAAAATTCTCTTTTTTATCGAACTCATTAACAGTCACCAAAATGTTATAAAGAACATTCTATGTATAAAAAAAACAAACTGCCATCACGTACAAAACAAAAAGCGAATAGAAAATAAATTTTTATTGAAAGCTTTTTTTTATTAAGAAGCATGTTTCTGACAGCTACAATTGAGCCAGAATGCAGACTTCTATCAATTACAGTCTTCATATTTGTATTTTAACCAGGTATCCTGGCCATAAATATATATATATTATAAAGAGGTTTGGAATGATTTTCATATGAAAATAATCAAATATATATATATGTAAGTCTGTATATTATTATAATACTAATTAATTTATTAAAAATAAGGAAATTGTTGAAAAAAATAAGTTAATTTAAAATAAAATTTTAATGGCACTCTTGAAAAATAATTTTCTTAAAAAAAAAATTAAAAGGATTTAAGAGTATATCATGATTGAAAGATCGAACAGAAAAATACCAAGCCACAAAATGTATGAATATTTTTGTATCAATATTTTATCATATTCTAATGAGAGTATATTGACCTTTTTTATTGAGCACTTTTAATAACTTTCTGGTTTTTTATGATACAATTTCATTTAATTTTATTTTCATTCATTTGTTTATTTACAAATGTTTGCGATATGAATATCGCAAATCTTTTTATTCATATTCATTGATTTAGTAATTTCATTTTTCTGGTTAATTATATTTCTATTTCAGCAAATCCAATAATTTAATTAAAAAACAATTCTTTTTACAGTTTATTTATAATCGAGTAAAAATATTTTTGTAGAGCCCAATTGATATTAAATAAAAATATATCTATACCCAATTAATAATTATTACGCAACTATACCATTATGTTGTCCCTATAACAATATATAAACTGACTACACACTCTGATTATATTATTTCAGGTGTTACCCAGCTAATTGGTGTTAAATCAAATGGATAGTCCTTAATTTATAACAAGTGACATTACTTTTTTACAGGTTTCAGTACTGGATCCACTTAGTGCACAAAAGACAGCATCTAATTCATCAAGCAGTAATTTACTACATCCACCAACAATACTTCTTGAAGCGCCCAATAAGTGCCTATCTCCAATTAGAGAAGTACCAACACCCTCACCTTCACCAGCTCTCTCACCAATTATGCCTCGTCATCAGATGAGTTCTTCAGTACCGTCATATTCCTCTTCAACACACCTTTTTGTACCTGGCCAGCAGTTTTTCAAGGTATGCATAAAAATTATACTTTACTTTTAATATGAGAATATTTACTGTAAATTTGGTTGGAAATCTTAGCCTACCACTCATGTTTAGATTGAGTGGACGCAATAGTGATAATCAAAAATGCTATTCTCATCGTAGAGCAATCAATCAATCAATTTTTTTATTTGTACAAAAAAAATAGTTGAGGTAAAAAACTATATTAATATATAAAACTACAAAATATATGAAATATTAGTAAAGAAGAAGCTAGCAGTGTAAAATAACTACATTTTTATTTTTTATTTCTCTTTTCCTATTCCTGTTGTGTATGTTGTAAAATGTTCAATTTGAGAACAAAAAAAACCGTGGCCTAATGACAGAGGATGACATGTAAATGAGCTGTAGTTTGTTCAGACTCAGGTTCACCATTCCTGAGATCTGTGGTTGATTGAAGTATCAAAGAACAACAGTATTTACTGCCTAGTATTCAAGTCTTATAAGTAACTTACAAGTTATTAACATGGACTTGAACCTAAAAAACTTCAGCATCAAAAAATTAGTTGTTAAACAATTGATTTGCAACGATGATTTTACCACTAAGGCAAACCATCCACTACCGCTAGAACACTAGGGCTGGTGGATTAGGAACTAAATGTGCAAAAGATGTAGAAGCTGTTAATTGAAGTTATTTGAGAACATACTATTTGTATGCATCATACAAAGATACAGAAAATTCACACCAGATTTTCAATTAGTATTTTAAAAACTTAATGACAGAGAGGGGCTTCTCTGCAGACATCAATACATATAATTGTACATTATGTAAATTGGGGAAAGTTCTTTAAAACAATCTGTTGTAAATTACATAGGCTAGGCTTTAAGTTAAAAACATATTTTTTGTGAAAGGGCAATTATTTTCCCCAAAGAGGTACTGAAATGGCATTTCAGTGCATTCCAACACCAGTGCACCCCTGATTGTGAGTCATGAAAAGGGAGATTTACATTAGTAAATTGACAGAAGGTAAATTAGTAAAATGAAAAATGTGTTAATAATACTAATTACATATACTTGTAAGTAAAACAGTGTTATAAAACTCTCTTAATAATGAAATAATTTATATGAACTAATCATGGAACTCAACATTAATTCTTTTATATTCCAAAAACATTGATTTAAAAAAATAAATTGTGTAGGCTACACAAGACACACATATACATATTAGTTTTATAGATATACATTTTTATGTATAATAAAAATTAATTATAATTTTATATATAATCAATTAATAGTTATATACCTCTGATTTTATATTATGATAGTCCATTAAAATAGAGAAAATATATAGCTTTTAAAAAAAATAACAAGTTTTTATAAGTTTTATGTTAAAAAATAAATTTAAAAAAATGGATAAGATGTGTTAGGTAATTTCACATCTTTCAAGATATTATTTATATTAACTTATCCTTAAGAATACATGTAACCATCTAGCAATCTTGAATCTGGAATTTTAGCTAGGATTAACATTCTAATTACACCAATAAACTAACAATCATTAATATCATTTCATTTCCAGCTTTTATACATGTAAAGCTATTTTTCTTTACTGTTTTACGAGTATATTCTTCATATAAGCTCAAAGTTTGTGTGTCTTAATGCAGTGAAAACATATGGAAATTTTCAACGCTGCATAAGATTCAAAGAATCAGATTTATAATTTTATAATAATAAAAGATCTATAATAATAGATTTCTAATCATTTTTAAACTAAATGTTAATGATTATAATTATATTAAATTTTGATTTCTAAAAAGAAATATTTTTTCAGACTGGGAAATCAGGACAAAATGTTGGAAATAATTCAGCTACACATGATAATGGGGTTGACTCTACTGCAAATATATTATCGTGTACAACTAGTCTCTCTACACCAATTCCCACTGTGACTGTTCAAGAGCCTTCACCAACACATCCAGAACCATTAACACTAGGTGTTCCAGGATCACCGCCTCCTCATAAGGAAAAACCATCAAACCGGGGAAAATTCCTTAAAGAATTTGATAAACCTACTTCGTTGGATTTACCAGTACCTCCACCTGTGATAACAGTTACATGTAGTATGAGTGAAGCCGAATCAGATTCTGAATCGCCAGCAAACAAATCTGGTGTTGGTAATTCTGGTGGGATGTGTTATCTTAGTCCGTTCTCTATGTGTTCACGTGCAGATAGGACTGCTTCTGAATCTAATTTAAGCTCATCTGGTTATAGCTCGATGGCTAGTCCAGGTCCATCTCGTTGTGGATCTAATAATCCTTTGTGCCCACCAGATTCTGAATCTGATCACCATCAACCTACCAGACGACCTTCTCCTCTTATTAGGACACCTGGAAATGATGATGGAGGAAGATCGGGAGGATGCCATCATCGTGGTAGATCTGATTCAGAAACACTGTCTGATGACCCACAATTAGAATCTAATGATGAAGGCTTTGGAACAGATCATTTAGAAGAAAAAATAGAAGATGGAATTTTAAAAAGTGCAAAGGAGTTAGAAGTTTTCATTGGCTCTGAATTGTTAGATTCTGGGCAGACTCTGTTAGGTTCACCTTCCCCTTCTTCCCAGCAGACCCATATAAGACATTGTGGAAGTGTTGAGTCTGATTTAGAAAACTGTAAAAATTTACTAGTACCGTTACATAATGTGAAACATTGTGCCAGTGTTGAGGCAGGTTTAGATTGTTATCGTTTAATGGTTCCAACTAATGGTAAAGTGAGACAATGTGGTAGTGTTGGTGACAGTTTAGATAATTCAAGACATTATAAAGTAACTCTTCAGTTGCCTTCCATAGTTGTTGATCCAGATCCAGGTGGGAATGATATACACTGCAGCCCGGTTAGTTCGAGAAGTGAAAGTCCGCTCAGTGACAAAACTGCTGGATTGGGGCGATTTTCACCCATGTTTTACGGTAAATTAACTGATTCTGATGGTCTTTATGACTGTGCTAGTTCAGATTGCTGTAAAATAGTACCTTCTAGTCGTAGGTCGTCTGGTAGAAGAAAAGAAAGAAGAAGAAGTAAATCACCAAAAAATGTTACTAAAGATAGTATAACACAAGTGTTATTAGATGTACCAAGTAAAGCACAAGTAGAACAGTCTCGTCATAACACACGCAACAAACCTAGCCCAAAACGCAGAGCCCGCACACAACAGCAACCGCCTATTTCATCTACAACCTCTTCTTCATCAGAAAGCCTCAATTCCATCAGGTATGTACAAATAAAAAAATTTTCTTAAATATAAGATGTATTATAAAAATAACCAATCTCTTATTCTACCACCTTGCTTGTATATCATATTGAGTACTACAAGGCAAAATTATATTGAAATTAAATTTTTTAATACATTTTTTAAAATTTCCAAAGCTGAATAACTGGCTTCAAAGAATTCTAGCTGCTGGAAACTAACTTATTTAGAGTCTACTGTATCCAAAATAATTTTTCTCCTATAAAACTACAATTTAAATCACATTTTGAGTAAAACAACCTTTAATTCTTCTATGCTTTTGGCTCATTAAATTTCTTTATTTTTCAGTGGCTTGAAAATATAAACTATTTCACTTGTATGACATATGAAGAAAACATTACCCTTGATAAAGATTAATCAGAACCACTATGTTGGAAATGTCGGAAATATGTCTGAAAAAAGGAACTAAACACCATTCCTACCTGTGACAAAAAAAAGACACAACAAATCTACCAGCTCTTCAAATGTTATATTGAATTAAATTACTGTTCTGCGTTTATCCTAACCTTATTGAAAAACACTAAATTCATGAGTGAATATGTACCACATATAGTTTTTTTTTTTTTTTTTTATAATATTTTAATTCAGACATGTGAATTTCCATTCCATTTTGAAAAAGATTTCTATTTTCCAGGAGATGATATTTGTCAGGTAAAGTATTAATATTTATTCTGGATTTTAAGTTTATATGGATGACATGTGTGTTAAAATATAGTTAAAATATATTATCTGAATAAATTTTAATCATAAATTTAAATTAATACATTTGAATAATATGAAACATTTGAATAATACTGTATAGGTGATAACATAAAGATAAATTTTACGTGTCAAAGTTGACTTGTATTTGCAAATAACTGTTTAATTATATAACTTTCTATCTCTGGTAAGAATTGTCAGTCCCATTATATGCAGATGTGTGTGAAGATGTGATGTTTTACAGAAACATTGCCATTTCAGTTAGTAAATAGAAAACATATTTCACATTCAGCAGAAAATAGATTAGATCATAAGCAGAATGTTTGGTCTTGTGTATAAGTAAACGTAAATTTGTCCACCACAAAAAACTCACTATTATTTTAACAACACGTTAAAAAGTTGGAAATATTTTCAAAACATAATGGTAATATTATCCTTCCTAACAAAGTTCATTCTTTTTATTATTATTTTTTTTATATTTTTAAAAATGAGACATCTATAGACTATATTTTTTTTATGTTATTACAAATGATATGTGTAATTGAATTCTCTCTTGGTTTGTAGATCAAATGCTGATTTCTCCCTTATGTCTTGTAATGGAAGAAATTAATTACAAATGCTATCAGAATCTTCAACAATGGTTTGGGGAACATTGTAAATAGAGTGCAATAGATTGCACTCTAAAAAAAGATAATATCTTTTATCTTTTACTTTTGCAGGATATCAAGATAAATTGTTAATGAAATTCATTTTCTATAACCTCTTATATTCTTGTATTCATATTTAAATATCTGTTTCAGTTATAGTTATCAATATCATCAATTTAATGTGTTTTATTTTTTTTCTTTATTATTTGTATATATTGCATTTTTATTGTTATCGTATAGTAATTTTAAGTGGTTGATGTAAACAGGGATATGACACTGTGCCTGTCATCAACAGAGAAAAGTCCTGATAGATTAAGTTGGCAGGGGTTACCTGATACAACATGGACTAAAGATAATAAAAGCATCCCTTCAAATGAAGCTTCAGGAGAAGATACTGGAGAGGTATGTATCATAAAATATTTTATTTAGTCACAATTTTCTTATGATACTCTATTGATTATAATATTATACTGTTTCAGAGAAACAAAATTTGTAATTTTTTCAGGTTTTTTAGTTTTTCATGTTGTTCAGTCTTTGAAAATTTGTTAAATATCCTATTACTTAATATAATTTGATTTGATGACAATGATTTCATTTTACATTACTATTGAAACACCATTATTATTTATATTACTTCTGAAATAAATAGTTTTATTATCATGTACAATTAAAATATATTTAACTGCTTCAAGAATGTTGCAAAACTTTTATAAAAAAAAAGTGTTATTACAAGGAGAATTATTACGGAATTAAAATGGGGAAATAGGCTTATGAATATTATTTGAAAAATAATATTTTTAAATATTATATATAATAATATTTAAATATTATAT
>JAAAKQ030019171.1:0-17868 GCA_010016005.3 Zanna intricata
TAAGAGTAATGCTCACCGAACCATTTCTCATTCTCATGTACTGTCCACACTGGAATTACTAGTGACGTCACCTTAATTGAGTCGGACGTGTACGCTTAGAAATTCGCTTCTTCAACGACCTTCTCGCAGATTCACATCATAATGTCTCACTTCGAGCGATTCGCAGAACTCATTTCAACTGGAACGGAACGCAAGGATGTCGGAGGGTGCACTACCCTTCTATTGTTTGCAATATAAGGACTTCCGCCCTTTGCTGCTAGGTGATTCTAATGATCTGGCGGGTATACATAAGAAAAATTCGTTTGGGAAGTTGGGATCGCGTTCCGATCCTTTGGAGGGTTTTGTTCAGTTGGGACCCGGCGGTTGGATCATCCGCAACGTCTCCCTTTCCGCCCAGAGTGGGCAGAAATCCCTTTGTTTTTGTTACTAGGGAACGCACCTTCACTTGAGAGGGCGTCGGAGGCGATTTCGGGACCTATCCATTTAAGCATATGGCATTCCGAAGCCAAATGTGGTTGTCTGGGCAGTCTCAGAGCGTTCAACCTCCAGCCTGCCCGGTCAGAAATTAGGACGAGGAAGATGGTAGAGTATCTTCCTTATCTTGTTGGCGCCTATCTCCCTTCATGTCTTCTTTTAATCTCCTTTTAAATTCCGCTAGCACTTGCACGCCAGCGGTCGGGAGGACAGACCGTCGTCTCTGAAGTTTCTTCTTTTGGAAGGAAGGTGGAAAGGAGTCGGGTTTTGTAGTAGTGCACCAGCGGATTTTGGCGTGGGTCATTTCAACTGGTCTTCCCCGGAGTATTTATACTCCTACCTTCTTTACCTGCCGGACCAGATCCCAGTTGAGCGTAAGAACAATCAACCGAGCTCTTTCGATCCCATACCTCGGAAATTATATTTTTCGTTTCCATTCTTAACCTGGGCCCAGTAACTCTTCTCACTAAAGAACATCTGTTTAGGTGTGTCAGTGGACAGTATTACAAAAGACGACTGTTAAACAGACCTATTACCTTTACTAAAAGAGTTTCTCTTAGCCCCTTTCTGGATTCCTCCCATTTTTATATTTTCTACATGTTCTTCTTAATTGGTAGGAATCCGTTACTCAGGTCCTCTATATCGGTCATGTTACACTTTCATATTAACCCTATATCACACTATCATGTAACCCTATATACGACGTTGTTCAGTATAACCGAATCTTTATTAGTAATTTTACATATCGGTCCTTGTCCCTTTCAAACTATTCCCCTCCCCTAATCACATACACTTCCACTTCGCGAAGCAGTCCTGGGTAGCTTGTTAAAATGATATGGCCATTAAGGTCTGTGACGAATTTGCTTTAATATCATCAATAGACTTCAAACAGCCCTTCATCAATCACAGATTTTAATTTCGGAAATACGAAAAAATCGCTAAGAGGCAAATCTGGCCGAGTAGAAGGCTATGATTGATTTTTGGAATATAACTAATGAATCGACAAAGCTGAGTGTGCGGGCGCATCGTCATGGTAAAGGAACGATGAGTTGTCTCGCCAAAATTCTGGTCTTTTTTACAGATTTTTTCACGTAACCGCTGTAAAATGTCTTGACAGTACGCACGATTCGCTTATTCATTTCGAGACAAGAATTCAAAATACACAATTCCATTGAAATTGAAAAAAAAACAGAAAGCATCACTTTGACATCGGATCGAGACTGACATGCTTTCTTGGGGGTGGAGATAAATTCCCAATCCATTGTTATGATTGAAATTTTTTCTCAATTCGTAGCCGTAAACCCAGTTTTCGTCTCCCATTAAGATCCTTTGCATGAATATTTTATTGTTACTGGATAGTTCAAGAAGTTGCCGATAAACGTACATTCGATGTTTTTTTTGCTGTACGGTCATCTAAATAGGAACAAACATAGCTGCATGTTCTATTTTTCAAGGCATAACCCAACTGAGATGCTAACCTCTTCTGCAAACCTCTCTCTGCTAACCTCTCCTCTCTCTGACAGTCAATTGGGCATTTCCACGCACCAGATCGTTGATTTTCTGAACACGGGTTCATAAATTGAAGTCAAAGACTTTCCTGGTCGAGAATCATCTTCAGTTAACTGACAACCATCAGGATTTTAAATCCTGAAAACCACTGATAACACTGCGTACGACCCAAGAGCATCATCTTCAAAAGTTTGTTTCAAAAATTGCAACGTTTCTGTGAAAGTTCTCTCCGGTTACACACACAAGCTTACGTTGCATCGCCGCCCCCCAAAATCTCTCGTTACGAAGATCGCTTCTAACACTAACACATGGTGCATTCAAATAACAATAACACGAAAACTAAACGAGATATCAGCAATCCAAGAACATGTGATTACACAGGACGTTATGAGGAAAACAATGCTGCTCTCCGTTTGGGGCGTAATTAAAAATGTTCCGTTATTTTCTGAATAGATCTCGTATACAAGTTAGAAATTTTACGATGTGGTCGATTGTATAAACAGAATTACTAAAAATCAGATTCAGATATTTTAAGTAAGTAACTAACTTACTTACTTACTTACTTACTTTACAGTGATACTTATTGCTTTTTTTTTAAGAAGTTACTTACTTTGCATGACTGTAAATGTACTTATCAGAATGTATCTGATACCGTAAACCTCCCGTTTACGTAAACGGGAGTTGAAAGAGTATCTTTACTTACAAAAAAAAAAAAAAAAATGTACACTGGTAGGTTATGTTACTAAAATTTGAATGATAATATCACTTGTAACTTGTAATGTTACAAGAAAAAATTTAAAAGTAACACAGCGTAGTAGACAGTATACGGTATTTTTAACCCGATAACATAAATACGTTATTCATTAATGTAACATCACTAAACGATAGCAGGTATTTTTTTTTTTTTTTATTCTAATCATTTAGAGAAAATATACAAAAAATAAAAACTTAAATCGATTTAAAGATTAGTAATAGCAATAAAATTAACTAAACAATAAGGAACAAAATCTAAAGGATAACTAAATCTAAGCGTAACAAAAAGTAATATATTAAGAAATAAATCACTCTATATCGAACAGGGAAATTATCACTTTAGTTCCACACCCCACATACTTTAGTTATGCATCATCAACCCTATAACGGCGTGCATTACGATAAATTTTGTTAAGAAATTTATAGGTTAAAGATTTCTTTTCAACGTTTCACGAGATTTTGCTCAATTTTTAGAACATCGGCTAAATGATACAAAAGCCATTTCTGAGACAGGTATCTTTTTGTAGAACTGCACGTTAAGAGTTTTGAAATTCTGTTAAAAGACTACCTTTTTAAAAAAGTTGAAAGTAAACCAGTAGATTTGCAGAAAAAAATTAATTGTGAATCTTATGCGCTTCAATAACACAGTCTAAAATTGGTATTGACGGTAATTTATAAATCTCCTGGTTCTTTTAAAACCTTTCTACATAAACAATCCCTAAACTTTTTTTATAATTCCTAGTAAATTCAATGTCAAAAACTTTCTAGATAATTTTAGTACAGTGACGAATGAACTCGGTCTGAGTTAGCAATTCGATCCCATAACAACTAGATTGATAGACAATATTTTTACAAATTTATAAAAAAGATAATTTTTTATTCTTTTTTGGAGATTACGTCTTACGAATCAAAACTGTCAAACTGCAAATAGCATCATTTATTAATGAAAACAAACGACGCGGAAATGATTATTTTCATTCTTTTAAGAGGGTGGTGAATAATGGTTCAATTAGAAATTTGAGAATCTTATTGTCAGAGACAAATTGACAAAGTAATCAAAAAAAGAAATAGATATGAAGAAAATTTTGCAATTTACTTAATGCTTTTCAGAAGAAATTATTTCTAGCTTGTTTGTCCTTTATTAAAAAAAAAAGAAAAAATGAATTTAAAATATTAAAATAAAAACAAATAGTTCGATAAAAAAAACTGTAAAATCTAGCTCTACGTTAAGAAACGTCTAAATATAATTTATCTGATAACTTTCCAAATTATTTAAAATATTACAAACAATTTATGCAGAAGTTAATCGTAATGAGGCACTTTTCCCAGATTAAATGTGTATTTATATCTGAAGATAATTATTTAAACTGTATATCAACAGTTCAAAAAATTATTAATGGATGAATTATAACCATTTATTTTAAAATGTAGGAAAATAGTTGCATTATGATTCTCATTTAAACGTAATATTGCTGATCGCATAAACAGAATTTTCATTAATAATAACTGTAATATTTCTGTTGTTCACAAATCAAAATTTTTGGACGTTTTATTAAATAACAATCTTTTTTTGGATGATCAAATTGATTTCATTTGCAACAAAATCAAACTGTATTGTTTTATCTTTGAAGAATCTTAATAAGCTAAGCATGTCTTCATTCTTTAATATAAATACGCTTACTTAGATTCCCATCTAACGTATCATCTCTTGGTACTCTCTCTTTATCTCTTTAGCCTCCGGAACTACCGTAAGGTATTACTTCAGAGGATGATGAGTAGTTTGTACAATCTCGGATCGACCACTCCTGAGAAGTGTAGTTAACTGAAACCCAAAAAACACCGGTATCCACGATCTAGTATTCAAATCCGTATAAAAATAACTATCCTTACTAGGATTTGAACCTTGGAACTCTCTCGACTTCGAAATCAGCTGATTTGCGATGTCGCGTTAACCACTAGACCAGCCCAGTGGGCTTCATCTCTTGGTACTACCTTACAAAATTAGAACGAAATTTCAAAATATAAATGAATCATTTTTTGTCGCCCGTAAATATGAAACGTGTAGATACGTGTATGATATTTAGAAAAATAAATAAATTATCCTTTAGTTTATATTTAAGAACGTGCAATATTTACTTAAAAGAACGGCCACTTATTTTTTTTAAATTCTACCAAATAGGTCAACAGAACTATTATAACTCATCTCAATACTCCGGTTTATGAGAATGTCCCTTATTAAGTTTCTACTGGCATTTCTAATAAATTATCAAATCTTTAAAAAACGTTTCCCACAAAATTGTTTTAAATAAAATTAAAAATTTTCTTTACAAAACACAATAATATTAATCTATTAATTTTTTTTATATGATACTACTTAGATGTCCATTAAAGACCCTTATTTTCTGCACTCCTTTCGACATGTATATAAATAATTCAATAATGCCTTCTGAATTATGATTTTTTTTTTAAAGTTATTTTTTATATTTAATATCTTCATGTATTTTATTTACCTTAATCATTTAATGTATTTATATTTTAAATAATTATTATGGTTAATCATATCCATCCTTTTTTTTTTTTAATTGTATATTTTGCGATGTTCACAGTAATCATCAACATCTGACCACAGTATTCCTTGATGCATCCAGAAAAAACGGCCGGGCAGTTCCTTTCTTTATCTGTGGAATAGTACAAACTTATTTCTGCTGTGATTTGTATAATATTTTTATTATGAACCGATCAGAATAGAAGATTTATTTATTTATGTTGGTATTTTTTATTAGCAAAGCACGGTAATTAAACGATCCAACCCAAAAAACGATTCTAATTTTAATATTTCTATAGTTCATGATACAATATATATAAGGGATAAATAATCTTAGAAGGAATATAAAAATATACTTATTATTTAACGCATAATAAATCATGTTAAAATTGTATTATTTTAAACAGCAACAGTATCATATCCACTAACTTAAAATTATTTGAAGTTATCAAACATTTCATTTTCTTTTATAAAAATTTATCAACTCTTAAGATTTCAGCAATTGCTTCCCTCATCTATAATGGATACAAAAATACGATATATATATATTTTTTTATAACAGTTAATATGGGTCATGTTTATAAAAATATATGCGTATAATTTAAATTTCTTACAGTGGGGAAAATATTGTAAAAGGCCAGTAAATTAATTACAAAAAGCAAAGAAAATTTAATAGGAAAGAATTTAATACTGTACAAGAGATTACATCCTGAAGAAATACTATTACATATTACTCTTTTATTATACGCATGCGCGCAAAAAAAAAAAAAAACCCATATAATTTTAAGAATCCAAGCTGATTTTATTATATTTTAATAATGTTACTTACAAAATAGTTTACACAGTATATCTTAATCGTGAGGAATTCTTTGCGTTTTCGCTATTTAGAAATTTATCTTACGTCAACCTAAGTTCTATTTGACATGTTTAGTTTTGTGACAAAAAGGAAAAACGTATTCTAAAGATAGAAAGGAGAGATTTTCTATCTTTAAGAGATAGTATTCCAACAAAATGTATTTCCTTTGAATGGAACCGAACGGTTCTGGTCGGAGCTAGCGAACTCGTTTACGACTGTCTCTTTTACTCACAGGATTAACGCTTCTTTAAAGACATGTAAACTCATTTTCGTTAACGAAGTTTGTCTCTTAGGTGCTTTCTTAGCAAATAAATACTGTTAAAACGGCATACACTAGGGGAATTTCAGAATGAAGTAGTTACATACTAAGCTCCGAAAATAAAATTACATGTTACTCTATAGTTTTCTTATAATTATGTACTACGTATATAATACAATGTAATAATAATAATAATTTTTAATGTGATTATCTTCAACCATTTATATAAGAATAAAAGTGTTCCAGAATAAAATTTATATCATTTGGAGGGAATAAGCAACAGACTGATTTTTGATTAGGTAGATATTTTCATGTCAATTTCAAAGTTAAAACTGATCAATTTTCATAAAAATCAGTTTATAATTCTACATTAAATAATTTTGCCCGCTTAGTTTAAGCTGCTAAACCACTTTCATAACATTAAAAAAATAGTGCTAAAAAAAAAAAAATTGTAGAAAACGTATACGATATTTTACGAAGAACAGGAAAATAAAAAAAAGCCTTATGGTGATACAAGATAAATAAATATTCTGAACATTATTTTATTTATACATCTACATCTCACGACTAAAATAATCTTTGAAATGATCCTGAAACATCTTCCATATCTTAAAAATACAGTAAATTTTTCCAAACAATAATAATCCGCAAAAAATAATATTAATCAACATCGATTTAAATTTCTACTTTTTAATAGACAGAAAATTAAAAACCATTATTAATTTACCAACAATTAAATTCGCGTTGACTTCATAATGTTAAAATTTAAAAAAATGTTACATAAAATTATTTTTTTAGAGATTTTAAACATTTTAAAAGAGTTATATTTGTTTTACTTTTTTTAACTATAATTAAAGCTACAAAATATGCCGCCCATATGAAAAAAAACTTTAGCAAAAAGGTGATGAAAGTGAGAAGGCCTTGATACGAATAAAATTCAGAAAAACATTGTAAAGAGAGTTTTCAGAAATAAAGTTTTTTGAAACTGAGATATGCCTAGTTATAAGTTTTCAAGTTTTTTTTTTCACGCATTGAATTTCAGAATGATATCCCCTGTATATCATTACTCTATAACAAATCACACTATGCAGTGATGACAGAAAACAAAAGGAAAATATTTTCAAATTGCCTACGTAGACGAAATAAATTTTTTTTTTTTCAATTTAATTTATATGGATATGTCGGAAGAATAGTAACATTTCATAGGGAAGTTTCTGATTCGAATTCCGGTCAGGTTTGACACATTTTATACGCTACAAATTTCATCTCTTTATCATAAACGGCAGTAACCGAGTAGCTTTTTCCCGGAGTTCTTAAAAGGAAACTATTAAATAAAAAATATCATTTTTTAGAACTCTGCTAGTTAAAAAATAAAAAATCAAATAGTTACGAATACTTTATTCATGGTACTCATATCACGAATCGATAATTTTAATCAAATTATATATGATTAAAAATCATTAAATGAATCGTTATATGATTAAATACGCCTATCATTAAATATGTTGTCATTTCGGAATGAGGAAACTGTTCATGTAAAATTCCTAGTATGCATATAATAAAATATTCATTTTCTCTTTTAATTTATCACGATGAACACGCAAATAGAAGGTAGCAAGCAAAGCGTTCAATCAAGCACGAACGGATGGTGCGTAACATAGCTTAGCTCAGCACAAGAAGACCGCGCGCAAGCTTGCTATTATCATATTAGTGGTGGAGATTTGCACCGTGAAATATCCAGTAAATAACGTGGAATTATTAGAGGAGAAGGACAAAGAAATGGTAAGAGGGGAAGATGCAACGGACCGTTCCACCCTACGGAGCGACGAGATAGATGATCGAAGCTACTGTTGATGCTTCTGAGTCTTAAGATAGAAAAAAAAGTCGACCGGATTTCAGCGTATCTTATAAGCTTGACTTACATTAAATGAATGCATTGTATACGTCTCCCTGGTCGTATTGAATAAAGTATATCTGAAAAGAAATGTAGGCAATCTTTTCTTAACTCGTTTTAAGATACCCGACTATGCATCATCATGTAACCATAAACTACAATAGGAGTTAGGTCACAAAAATGTTTCGCATCCAGTAAATTTAAAAAAAAATGTTATCGTAACATTAAAAAAAAAAAAAAAAAATTAGCATCTATCAAATTATAATTTGATAGATTATTTTTTTAAAGGGCTTAACAATTTCTGACAAAAACAAATTTTAACCGGGTATAGCAGCAGCTGCTAGTATGCAGTATATTCTTCTAAGAGATAAATAACAAATTTTATCCTTTATACCTAATCTAGTAAAACTACTGCAGTCCATGGTTTGTATGGAAGCTAACCATCATACTAATCAAACCAGTTAATGAAACGTACGTAGTGAAGACATATGCTTAAATAAAGGCAAGGTTTTTATTAAAAAAAACACAAGTATTTGAATAATATTAAGTACAAAGGAATATATTATTAAATAAAAATGTAATAAAATATAGCTAAAAAGGATTAAATTCATATTTTATGTGTTGATGCTCACGTAAGCAAACTCGTGAGCGCAGGAACATGCGCGCACAAAAAAAAACTTACTAAGCATCATATAATAGTGATATGATACATGCACAACGAATAATGAACAAATTCATTTTTCCCCCGTAATATATATCTCCGTGACACTAGCTGCTATTCAATTTCGATCAGGGAATAAGTAAACTAAAGCATGTAAATTTTAGTTAGATATCTTACAGACTCAGTTGAGGTCTCAATTTATAGCAAAACACATGAAGTTTTGACAAATAGTTCCTTTCTACCGAATTCGGCCATCAGTGCTGTCACCAGTGTTGTTAAAAATTGATACATTTACTGGTGCGGAACGTGCTCGTTATGCGTTTTGGTTCACCATTTGCAGCCAGCATCTGCAGTCCAATGGAATTTTCGTAGAGTACGGTAGGGAGCTTTCTAGTAGGCGTACAATTTACACTAGGCGCACTAGATCTTTGTTAAAACAGGTTGTTCTGTTAAACATATCAAATCACCAGGAAGCCCATGCGTCACTGAAGCTTCTGTGGAACAAGACGGAGAAAGCTTTACATGGCATTCCACAAACGACTGTTTGGCACTTATTACGTAAAAGATAGCACTTAGAAACCATACAAACCAACCGCGATTCAGCACAATACAAATGACGATAAGTTGCTCGGCTGCAGTTTTATATGGAAATGATGGATAGAATTGCAGACGATACGTTTTTAGACAATATAATGTTTAGTGATAAGTCAAGAATGACAAGGTGAACACTCACAACTGTTGAATTTGGGGTAGCAAAAACACTCATGAAACTTTGCAGCATATTCATGATAGCCCTAAGGTCAATGTTTTCTGTACCCTTAGCAAACAAAGACTGTACGGTCCGTTCTTCTTCCAGGAGGATACCGTAAACGGTATCGTTTATCTGGACATGCTTCAAAATTTTCTAATTCCTCGGTAATATAATTCCACTAATTATTTCTAATTCCTCAGAGGATGATCAAGATGGACGATTTTATTATCAGCAAGACGGAGCACCACTTCACTACCGCCTATGGGTCCGAGATTTTCTTAATACTCGATTCCAGGTCGATCGTGAAAATCCAATTGCACGACTACCTCGCTCATTCGGGCAGGCCCTCCCTAATCACCGAGGACTTGTTGAAACCCATCGATGATGAAATCAGAAAAGATCGTCGCTCAATGATTTCCTATCTGGCCCTACTTTTTTCCTAATGTTTCAAGAGTTATGGGTTGCAATGATCATGACCATCTAGGCTTCAGAAAGGTTTGTCACACTGGGTGCCAATCGTCGCAAAAAATCCGAATGGGATCTACTTTAGAATTTTTGATACGCTACACAAAAAAAAAGTGACGAGTTCCTTAAATCAATTGTTACTGGCGATGAAACATGTATTTTATATGACACGCCAGAGAAAAAACGGCATTCTAGTGAATGGCGTCATCCTTTATCACCAACTAGACCATCAAAGGTCAAGCGAACGTCATTTGGGCCAACGTCATTTGGACGCAAACTGATGGCCACAGTCTTTTGGGATCGGTTTGGCATACTGTTGCTTGATTTCATGCCACGTCGACTATAAATACAGAAGCCTACTGCGATGCCGGCCTCCGTGGCGCGAGTGGTAGCGTCTCGAATCCGGAGGTTCTGGGTTCGAATCCCGGTCAGGCATAGCATTTTTCACGCACGCTACATTTCATTCACATCATCCTCTGATGATATATCTTAACGGTGGTTCCGAAGGTTAAACAAAAAAAAAGAAGCCTACTGCGAAATTCTCCGATTGTTACGCGCGCCATTTAAAATCGGCGACGTGGACGGTTGACCGTCATCCTGCCGCACGATAATGCATGTCCATATGTTGCAGGTTCGACACATGATTTACTGAGAACATTTGGTTGGGAAATTTACGATCACCCATCATATAGTCCGGACTTAGCTCCTTCTGATTACCATTTGTTTTGGATACTGAAAGAATTTTTCCAGTGGTAAGCAATTCGCAGGTGACGGATGAACTTAAAAATGCTATTAAGCAGTGGCTAAATGGACTGGCGCCAGAATACAACGAGGGTATATAGAAGGTGGTGTATCGCTACGATAAATGTCTTAATTCATGTGGCTATTATTTAAAGTAGTATAAGGTATGTAATTTAAGAGAAATAATCATCCGGAGGTCCCGGGTTCGAATCCCGGTCAGGCATGGCATTTTTCACACACGCTACAATTCATTCATTTCATCCCTCTGAAGATATACTTAATTGTGGTTCCGGAGGTATAAAAAAAAAAATTTAAGATAAATAAAAAATATTTATACGTTTTCAGAATAAATTTTTTATTATTAAACGGATTTACCTTAGATATAACCTTATTTACACACACATTCAAATTTTTAAACTTTTTTCAAGTTCTATGTTTCCAATTACAGTAAAACTTTTAATATACATAGAACATATCTTAATAGTATTTTTACTAACAAAATGCTGTTCATTATGAAAGTGGTTAACAAGAAATACATTCATACAATTTAAAGATAATTTTAAATTTATTTAATTACTTATTCTGCTGATAAAATGCATTTTAACAAAAAAGAAAAATATATACATGTAGAATTTGAAAAAATAGGATCAAAAAATTAACGATTTACTTTAAAGTTAGAATTATTATAATATTAAAAGAGATAAATTAATAATATAAAATACATGTTTAAAAAAAAAGAAAGAATTTACATATTAAAAAAAAAAAGCTTATAATACTATAAATTGTAACTCGAAAAGAAAGAATCTTCTTTTTTTTTTTTTTAGAACATAAAATAGTAAAGAAAGCAATATTCCTTTTATTAGGGTTACCGATGTAATAAGGTTTATAAACAATGTTTTATCATATCGTAACGGAAATATTAAAATAATAAAAGCAGAAATATAGTAGCGTAATTTAAATTTGATCCAATATATCGTGACATATAATACTACTATAGCTCATACATATCTTGTACAGGATACAAAATTGAATAGAGCTTAGGCGACGAAGGACTAAGGCTTTACTTAATAACGGTGCTTTCCCTTGACTTCTAATGTTTTGATCATTTTTCTTGATCCAGCCCATCGACTAAACTACCCTAATGCAATTTTCACTGATTGGCCACTTCTAAGGGCCTCCTGCCCCCAAATAACCTACCGACGTCTCATCCCTTAACCTAAGCTAAATAGCTTAAAGAGATTTCCCTCGCTTCTTAAGGCCCGTCCTTTAAAGGAAATAGCACCCTTGTCAGGTACCGAAGTCAGGAACATTGTGTCTCTGATTATCGTAACCAGATTTACTGGGCCTTTTAGGAAGTCCTTTAAAAGAAAAGACATTTCCGCGATTTAGTTAACCCTAGCACTAATTTAATGGTTATCTTAACTGATTACACACTTGATAAATAAATTATATTTAATATTCACAGCAGACAAATAAAAACATAATTAGTACAACAAAACATTGTTCTATTTATCAAAATCTAATTCATTACGTGAAATATAATTTATTTATATTTTATTAATGCGATTTACTGCATCGTATACTTTTTATTACTATATATAGAATTCTCATCCTTATCACTTTCAAACAAATGGTAGGTAAAATGCAGCTATTAAATTCAATTTTGTAAGATTTATTTTTCTTTAACTGAAGGATTTATACTAAATAATAACGAATGATCTCCAACGTACATGCATATCCATATGAATTATATTTCATCAAATCGATACAAATATCAGTCGACTAATTAAAAACATTACAAGAAAATTGCCAATAGAATTTTAACTTTAAACAAAACTAAAAACAATCAAGAAAAACCAAACAAATTTATTTTTACTTTAAATTAATTGAATAAACTTCAATCGATTGCTTTTAAAAGCTTACTGAAGCCAGTAGTTCTACAACTTACTATTTCAAGGTTTTTAAACACAGTTAAACTTTTTAACAAGAGGAATAAATAAAAATTTAAAAAAATCCGATGGGTAGTTAATGAAAAGTTTACAATCAAATAAAAACTTCCTTAAATTTTATCACATCATTATTTTATCGTACAAGAATATTGACTGTTAACAAGTAGCCTACAAAAATTTAATATCGCTCGCTCATAAACCGACATAAAACAACAGAATATGGAATTTTATATAAACATTTAAATTTCCTCTAGGGCGTACCTGTTTTTTTTTTTTTTTTTTTTTTTATTATAACAAACCGATACCTACGAAGAAGTACATAAATAAGATGTAAAGATATTCGAAGGTAACAAAGAAGACGACGGAAGAATGATGCGCGTTGGGAGTGTCAAGCCCAAAAATCAATCACATAATGCGTACATATAACATAGTGGATATACACAACAGTAGAGCCGCGCCCCCGGTGTTTTTAAAAAGAGTACCACCCACCAGATCCCCGTCACCCCACCCATATAAAGAAACAGAGACCGCAAGACTATCAGCCATTCTTAATTAGGTAATAATCATTAGATATTTTAATAGCTTACATGTCTGTAACCTTCATTAAGTTAATGTAAAGTATAATTACGTACATGTTTAAGAATGTTAAAACTCGCGCTTGTGAATAATTTTTTGATAAAATTTTGACAATACATTATTATTTCAATATTTCAAACATATAACATTTTTATGTAAAATAAATGGATGATATAATTATGCAACAAAACCACTCCTACACAACACCCTTTCAAAAAGATTTAAAAGTAATTATTAATTCCATATCTAAAACCGAACAGGATAATTAAATGTAATTATGAAAATTAGTGGACACAGCAACAAGTGAAAGAGGACGATCAATAAACAAAACAAATAAAAAAAGAACAGTACCAAACATTAAGATTATTTTAAATAAGTTCATACTGTATAATGACTGAACTGTATAATGACAAACTGTATAATGACAAACTGTGTAATGAATTATTACACATCACAAAATAGTAGTAATGACGAAACCATTCGTAACTGCAACAAAAAAAAATATCATAATGACAATTCCCATTATTATAATCAACAAAAAACGTATTACAGGTGCCTTAAGAAATTTTTTCCAATTCTTAAAAGGGATACATCCGAAATAATTTCTTTAATAATCTTAATATGTTATAACGATTAATTATTAAGTAGATTTTAGAAATAAATCATAACCTCCCATATATAATACAGTAACGACTTGAAAAAAAAAAAACTGATCGAAAAAGTAAGTTCTACGAGTAGATCTAAGACATTAAGTTCACAGAAATACCAATCAAAAAATTCATTTATCAGTAAAACCAAACTAAGAGCCAGTATTCCAAAAAAAAAAAAAAAATACAATCTGTTTTTCTGTTAAGACAAAGCTATCAGAATGATTTTCCGTTTATTTTTTCTTTATGAAACTTGAACGTCGATTAAGCTTTGACTCTGATAAGGGTAGCCTTTAGGTCAGAAATCAAGCATCGGTCACTTTCTCACTTGACTGTCAATCCATCAAACTATTAATTACAAGAAAATTAAATTTCCAGAAAAATTTGAACATTTTTTTGTACCTTTAACAGCATCGGTTGTAAACATAGTTCTTCAGTATTGTTTTAGTTACTGTTTTTAATCACACACATTGAGAAGGATTTAGAACTAGATTACTGAAAAGAAAGAATATGGAGAAGTAAAACCGCTCTTTATTGGTTTTTATTTTTTAGGTCAGCCTAACGCAATATTATATATTAAAAATACGTGAAAAAACAACATTGAAATCCGATTGAGTCATAACACTGGAAAACTACTTGAACTATCGGAATACGTGTAGGATTATTTCAAAAATAAGTTTAGTCAATTATATTTATTCTCTCAGTTTATCTCTTCTGTCTGATTTTTTTTTTTTACAAAAGTTGTTGAATTGTGCAAATAAAGTCTTGGTTTCAAAAGCTTCACCTAAGTTCTGTCAACAAATTTAATGAAATTAAATCCATTAGAGAACGAGCATGACCGGGACAAAGCCGGAAATTTAAAACAAAGTTTATACGCATTTAACAATACTGCAACCTTATCTTTTGTGATCGTGTATACAAAAAAAAAAATCAAATCTAAAAAGATATTTATCAAGAAAGAATGTTTTATTACAGATTTATGGCAATTAAATTTTAATCTATTCTAAAATAAGCTAAAAAATAAAATATTCAAAGTAAAAGATAAAAAAAATAAATAAAAAAATTAATTCTATGTGATATTCTGTAAACAACCTAAAGAATAATTTAATACCTGCCACGTGTTTATTTTTGTTAATGTAACTTAATACGATATATATATAGATACCGTGACAAACTTATTTTAATAAAGATAACCTAACGCGATACAAAGTGTATTATGTTAGCTGAACCTTAGTGAATAAGTAATCACATTTCCGTGACAGATTTGTTTCTTAAGAGATAATCATTTATTTGATTTATTGAATGGAGTCCTTGCTTCGTATAAAGCGAGTGGTACCGAGGGAAAGAGGAAAAAAAATAAAATGTAGGGAAGGGTAGAGATAAGCAATAGGAACAAAATACCATTAAAGAGACGATGAAAGAAAGAGTGAAGCCTCAGTCTATAATCTTGTCAAAGTGAAAAAGACGAGTCAAGAGTACAATTTTCATTATTAAATTTCAAACGATATCTACTTTAGAAAATATTTATGTAATTTCATCCCGTAATACGTACAGAATTAAATAACTTATTAGAATTCCGAACTGAAAATCTGTATGTATTAAAAGGAAACCATTACGTTTTCAAATAATAATCATATACCTGCACGGTGTGTCTTCTAAATTTTATAGTTCCCTAACGAGTCAACAGCAGAATTTTTATGCTAACTTGTTTAATCACCTCCGTAACTCACATTTGCGAGCTAGTTTATATGCATTCGTGTTTGTATCTTAATGAGAAAAAAAGCATATGTCCAGCTAAACAGATTTATATCAAACATTATAGGATTGTTCTTTAACCTCATCTTATTAAACCTTATTAACTGATCATCTACCTGAAGTAAGTTCATTATAGAAGGGGACTAAAACAAGACGAACTCAATGTTAACTTTTACATTATATTCACATTTTTTTATAAAACATCCTGTATAGTGAATTCTGAACAAATACAAGTTACAATTACTACTATACTACTACGACATACTTTAAATATTGTTTTTCTAAAAATAACGGAAAACGTTTGTGTTACATAACGGAAAGATTTATTGACAAGGATTCAACGTAACCGCTTGTCACAGCTATTCTAACTAATGCGTTGTTGAAGTTGTAGTATTTAAAATACAAATACGATGAAATATACCATCACTAATCTTCAATTCGACTTAAATCTACCTGAAATGGAAATTGATACACGTCTCCAAGATTTGCATAATGCTGAATAAATTTACATAAAATGGTTGGAATCATTTTAATATCGAAACGAAAAAAATTCTGTATGACGATTTTAACGCCAACAATGAAACATACTGACAAAAATTGTACATTGTTATTTACGATACATCTTTATATAAAAGAAAAAGAATATTGGATAATGAAAATAGGAATAATACGTAACATTACAATAAATAATATTATTTAGTGTGACAGCTTTTGTTTTTCTTTGTTTTCATAAAACTTTAATTTTTAAAAACGATAACAAATAATTCAACAGGCAGCAACGTTAAGCCATTGTATACATTTTGTATTTCGAATAATATATATAATAAGTTAAATATATCCAATAAAAATCTGTGAAAAATAACATTATAGAATACAGTCAAAAAAATAAGATTTTAAGAAATTTTTAATGCGATAGGAGATTCAAACTGTGAACAAACGGCAGACGATTAGAAGTCGTGATCAAACTTGATTTTTTCTCACTTATTTCGTAAAACTGTATAAGAATATAAGGTAATAATTACATACAAAAATAGCAAATAAGTACAGAAATAAAGGAATAAGACAAAAGGAAAATAAACAAATACAACTATCTATAACTTTTCCCGTAGTTTAATCAAATAAAATTAATTACAGATATGGAAAATCTTATTTGTTTGAATGGTCCTTTCAATAATGTTAGTACTACTAGGAGCTATCATCCTACAGTATAAATAACAATTACCTGTATAGTATTCATTGATAATATTGTAATCTTAATATACTAATATACTATACGTAATATACTAAAAGCCGTAAATCAACAGCAGAGATTTTTACTTGGTCAATACTATTAAGATTTTTATGGGAAAATCTTTAAAAAAAAATAATCTTTTTAAGGCAAAATGAATGCCAACTGTACAATTAAGTTCGAGTCCTGCTGCTAACAGAGGGATGAATTGTGAGGGCTTAGATATACGATTAGCTGTGTGCAAAATCTGACCGATATCATGGATGAGTGCTAGCCTCTAGCGGGTTTGAGTTAACGTTTACCGTCAATCGGCTCAGTTTTTAAAAATCCCTTCTCAGTCAGGGCAAGCAGCCAAGTTAAATTTTCTCAAAGCGAATTCTGTTTTATCTTGTGCTTCAGCCTGACTTACCAAACGGTAGCCAACGTGTTCCACCTCTATAAACAATAATTGGATTCCCAACAGACGAATCATCCCGATCCCAATCGAATCAGATTCCTGTAATAGGTTCTTCTCCTACGAAAAAAGCCGGCTGGGACTATACCCAAACCTAATAGGGCTACAAACCAGGTTAAAAATAAGTTCCGACGATAAAAATCGGTTTTGTCTGGCGGAAACTCAATCGAAGTAGAGAGATCTCCCCGACTCCACGGGCAGGCACATGTATACTTGAGCTTGACTAACAGGGAAACCGGGTGGGTGAGAAGAGATTTGACACATAACAGTAGGATTTTTTTTTTGTTTTACCTCCGGAACCACCGTTAGGTTAAATCTTCAGAGGATGAGATGAACGAATTGTAGCGTGTG
>JAAAKQ030019182.1:0-13343 GCA_010016005.3 Zanna intricata
AAGAATAAGTATTATGGCTAGAGTATTAAAAAAATAGATTAATTCAGATATGTAAATACTATACTGGATCACTCAGTATTAATAACATATTAGACATTGCTACTAATGTAAATGTGTATAAAGATTAGTATGCATAATGCATATGTGTAATCCATTTGCTTAAAGGCAAAATCCCTTCATCTTACCTTTCTTCATCCTCATCTGAAATATATGTGTACGCTGCTTTTCTAGCTTTTCCTCCACCTCCTCCTGAGTCCTCATCAACTGCCATTAAACCACTTGCATGAGTCATTTCAAAAATAGCATCTTCACAGAAGTTAACGAAAGCTTCCAATTTTTCCTTATCACCACCTTCTGTGACTATTGAATAGAAGAAAGCTCGTTTTGATTCCTACAGCCAAATAAAAAAATTATATTATATAAGGTGATATGAATGAGAACACTGTAAGTCAGATAATATGCAAACAATACAGTAAATTTTATATTGATGCATATATTTATAGGTTATTTAATTTTATACACTTTTTTGATGGAAGTATGGTATGGCTTTTGTTTGTTTCAGTGAACATCCCTAAAACTTGCAAAATAGAAGCTGTCGAAACAAACATATTTAAAATAAATTAATGGTTCTGCATACCTATAAATATTGCGATATTGTGACGTTAAAATTCTCAAAAAGAGAGACAAATTATATGATTTCAAGGTGTCACCGACAAACAAAAAATAGTACTGTCAAAATGGAAGGAGATTCCTTAATGTGCAATGTTTTTTTAATAACCATAAATATTTTTTATTAGGATTTTTTTCAGTTGTTGTCAGTTTGATTTGAAAATAATATAGTTTTTGTTATCATTTAAAAATATCTACAAATTACCAGAACTACTACATGATTTACTAATGATATCATGTTTTCATATATATAATGTTAAATAATATTGAATATTTTTGTTTGATTATAAAATTTTAAAATCATAACTATATTAGAATAAGCTTTCATGAATAGAAATAATCTATTGACATTGTTTACAAACTTAGCAAGGAAATGTTTACACATAAGTTAAGTGAAATGGTATCATTCAATTATAATTTTTTTTTAAATTTTTATGAATTGAATATTCATAAATAAAGTAATAGTTTTTTAATTATTTCATTATTTTTTTTAATTTTCAAACAAATTTGACAAACTGAGCAATTACTTACCTTTAATTTGTAAATTCTTCATTTTTTTTAACTGTTATAGAGATTTTAGTTATGTCTAATGATCTGTTATATATTGAATTTTGTAGTGGAACGTGTTTATATCAATAATCTTTTTATATAAAATATTAAAATAAAAATTTTATCAATATTAGCTATTTTTACTCATTTAAACTCAGAAAATAAAGCCCAGGTGTGATATCAGTAATTAGAGTTGTATAGCAAGGTAATGATTAGGAAACTTATGCTATTTTGAAGATAAAAATTAATATAAACAACTTACAGTGATCACATTTGGTCATAAAATATATAGTTGTAATGAGGGAAAAAATAACCATATTAACAGTACATTACTTCTTAATAACTTAGAAAATAAAATTTGTAAAATCAATGTAAATTTCATTTACTGTAGAATGATAATTAATTCAAACACAGTTGTCAATTAATAAAGTAAGAATATATAGAAAAAAAAAAAAACATACCTGTACAATTTTTGAACATCTGCTAATTAAAGTACTAGAAATCATTTCACGTACACAATTTGGCATTGATTCAACAAGTGTACAGCACATATTTTTTTTTTTTATCATGAAACTATACCAATATTACTGCTGTAATGAGGTCAATTTTTGTGGTCCAATTCATTTTTTGCTGATTGCCCAAAGATTTTCAAATGGGTTTAAGTCTGGGCAGTTGCCTGGTCCACATGAACACTTAAATGTGTCATTCTTAGATAAAGTTTTGCACTTTTTTGGCAGTATGGCATGGTGATAAATCTTGTTGGAACACTCCATTGCCTTGTAGGAATTTGTTTAGAAGTTGTGTTTTCCTTTAGAATTAGTTGTGTTTGCCTTTTCCTTCAGAATCTTTATATATTCATCACTTCTCAATGCATCATATACTGAAAGTAATGAACAAGAGGCTTTCAAATGTGAAACAACTTGGAAAAAAATTTTTCTGGGGATGTTAACTTATTTGGGATATGAACCAGTGATGTATTTTCATCTGATACTTTTCTAATGTACAGAACCATTTGCCGCTGAACATAAAAATGTGATCTGTCAGTAAACATAACATTTTTCCTGTCTTCTTTGCTCCAGTTACCAAGTGATTTGGACCACAAGAGCCTTTTTTTGCATATTGTTGATTTTAAATATTGCATTTTAGCTGGCAATGAGCTTTACGTCCAGTTGTAAGAAGTCAATGTCTATCATTTGTCATGTATAAATCTTTTCTACTGGTTACTAATACTAGATTTAAATCCACAGCAGATAATTTTGGATCAAGTTTATTTTTTCTCAATAATGACCGTTCCTACATTGGAGTAGTTTTTCTTTTAAGGCCACATTTGCCTTTGAGATGAATCAGAACCAGTTTCTTTAATTTGTTTTAAAATAGCATTTACTGTCTGTAGTTTAATAACACACTCAGAAGCTGTTTGTCGTTGTTTCATACTGGTGTGCATAGAAAGAGAATTAATTGAACAAAATGATACATAAATATGATTTTATTAGAAAAAAAAATGAAATAAACTTTTATAAAACACTATTTATAACATGAAAACTGAAAAATAACTTAAGAATAATAACCTCATATTACGCAGAGAACTTAAAAGAACGGGATAGTCAAGAAGTATAATCACAAAATAGAAGTAAACAAAAATTCCCTGTGTTTTCATTAATTTGCACGCTACTGTAGACAAAATACAAACCTTAATTTGAGGTTTCTCCCACTGTTCTATGTTTGATTCCTTAATTTCAAAGTAGACTCTTTCAATACGTTTACTACCACCCATAATTTCAATACGACCAAGGAATGGCTCAAAGTAATTAAGTACACTACCAGCAGTTTCCAAAAATCGAGCCAATCTAAAATTCACAGAAAAAAATATTTGAAGAAAGTAAGAATAATAGGTCTATATTAAAATGAATTTATAATTATATTCATTAATAAACTGTAGTAGTTATAACTTTTGTTGGGACAATCTGATATCATATAATTATAAAATATGATTTATAGAATTTCTTTATAATTGTACCTGAGTCAGGTACAATTGTACCTGACTCACTGATTTATCAATGCCCATCAAAAAGTACTGAAGCCTAAACTGATGTAAATTTATTAACATATTCTTCATATGGTATAAATGCACTCTTAAGAAAGAAGAGTTTTTGAAATTCCAAGTTTAAAAGGTTAAAATAGAGTAAAATGAAATTTACCATTCTTTAAATTCACAGTAACAAATGAAGATATCAACTTGATTTTTGTTTGTAATTTTCACATAAATATATAAAAAGCAATTTCTAGAGTTAACAAAATCAATTTTTTTTGATACAGAAAAAAATGATTTTGTACTCTGTAAAATTGCAATAACTTGAACTAATAAATTCTTTTATGCAGTTGGATACAACCACTATATCTGATTTGTAACATTCACATTAGATTCTGAATGTACAAGGCATAAACTTGAGACATCTAATGAACAAATTTTTTAAATCCAATTACCAGTGCATAAATCAACTTAATTGTGTACAGCTATGAAAATGTCATATTGTCAACAGAAGTTTGCACAATGGACAATGAAGAGATAGATTTGTGTCTCTGTGAATTTCTGTGCAGGAATTATACAGGAATAACAAATTGTTCAACCAGATATGGAGTGGCATTACTGTATACTAGCATATGAACTGTACAAAACTAAAAAAGTAATAGTAACTGAAATTAAATAATTTATATTATGCTCATTTCGATTACATTATGTAAATTCATATTATAAAATATTTTAACCGTATTTCTAACCAATCATTACAAAATCATTGGTCAGTAGCATACTGCTAGATAAAGATATTCTGATCTTCAAGGAAATTATGGGTGGGATGGCCATTGCTTGGAGAAAGCCTAAAAGTACTCCAATTGAATGGAGTATTTGCTCAATCATAGCTTCTATGAGTGGATCATCCCTCTCCCATTAACTATTCCTTCTCTAATTTTTGCTCTCTTCCTCTCTGGTTCTGATTACACATTCACTAAATATGAGTTAAGGTAGGATCTTTAGAGTTCTTTTCTATTTTCCTTTTCTTTAACTAATGATAAAATAAATAGTTATTTTGCAGTTCTTTTAAGAAAATATACAATTACATTTAAAACATATGTATGTGCATCTGATTAAAATTAAATATATTAATTTCTTGGTTTAATATAGAAAGCAACAAAAATATCTTATGGAGGAAATATATAGAATCACATTTTTGATTATAAAAAAAGAAATGCATGCAAACTAAATCATAGTCCGTTGCTGTCAATATATCTGGAAAGTTCCGAGGATTCCAGAATCTTAGTTATTCACATACTAGAAATATAACATAGTCTCCCATAAGCTTGAAGGCTTCTTGTGATGTATTAATAATAAAAATCAATAATAATGAAATAAAACCGTATACATCTTTTTCTGACAACTAATAAAAACTATTAACGATGTCAAAAAATGTGTTATTACATTATGCTTTAAAGAAGTAAAATCAATTACACATAGGTAATTTTTTTATACATAACTAAATACTGAGTACTAAGGATATAAATCAGGATAGCTTCTATTTAGATATATTTCTGTTTCAATAAATTGTTTTACCAATAGAATACAGCATTTCTCATCACAAAAAATTATTATATTTAATTAGAATAATTAAATCTTTTTTTCATTACTATAAATAAACAGTAACATTAATAATACAGATTGGTAAAATGACTTGTAGATTATTATTTCTTTCAAATTTAATACATTATAATTAATGCTGTTTCTACTGAAGTGAAATAAAATTAAACAAAATAATATAATGGTTTGTTTTTTTTTTATTTTACCTGGGTTCATTGGGCATATGTTCAGAAAGATTTGTTAAAAGTACTGCTAAGTTAAAACCAATTTCTTTAGCTGGTTCATGGAATCTATCAGTAAAACCAACATAATCAATTTTTCCATCATGGTTTGTCTCACAACACTGAAGCATAAATTCGATTTCTTCCCTAAAAAAGATACAATACAATAAATGTATATTAACTGGCATATCTTTGAAATTAAAAAAAAATACAAAATATACATATTTTATATATGAAAAAATATTATTAAGATGATTCATTTTAATAAAATAAAAAGTTATAATATACTAGTAATTACTATAAATTCCTTAGAAGGCAGTAATTTAAAGTATTTTGAAACAGGTGTAGGTTTCACAAAATGTAGTTAATGTCACATTTAATTTGAATAAAAAGTAATCAACTTTTGATCAGTCTTCATGAAAACTTAGTTTTCTGAATCTCTTTAAAATATACTTTCAAAAATTTAGTTAACAAGGAGTGTAAAGTAATTATATTTGTTACATTTCATACATTTATGTACAAAAGTAGTGAATGAAAACTTATAAAAAGTTCTATTATTATTACATTATGTATTCTGCATGATATTATCTCAGCTAATTTTGGATGGTTTTATATAATTTTCTATGGCTGATTTTGAACTTATCTAAAGTTGAAAGATCATGCAAGCATATATTGCTAAAAAAAAAGTTTAACAATAAATATATATAAATATATTTTTATAATGTGAGTGAATTTAAATTTTCCTTTATAAATAAAAAGGTTTATAATTAGATGTGATATTTTACATATAGTAATAAATAAAAAAAAAAGCATAAATAAGAAAACTAATACATACGGTGTATAACTTTTTTGCTGTTCCATTTTATCTTTGAATTCTTTGGGTAAAATCCATCCTTCATGATTTGGATCAATTTCCTGTAAAAAAGAATCAAAGGGATAACATAAGAAAAAAAAAAGAAGATGTTACTTATAAATCAGTCATATTGTTTACTAATTTAATTGTTTTAACTGAATTACAAATTATATAAATTAAGAAATTGATTACCTGGAAGCTAGCAGAAGATGTAAGATCTTTCACCTTCAAGAACATATCGAAGTACTTCAGGATTAACTATAACAAAAAAATAATGTCTTCATTCAAAATGTCAGAGAGTAAATATTATTTTATACAATAAAATATAGAGATACTTACAATCAGCAATAACTGGGATGGTAATTAATCCAATTTCTCAAAAGGTTGATTTTCTTTTTCAGAGCTACTTACTAAAATTTTCATTATTTATCATTATTATTTTTTTTAAATATTACTTTATAAATTTAAAATTTTCATATATTATAATTATTTTTTTATAAAATGAAAAATTAAATGACAAATGTTGCATTTGATTCCATAAATGTTGCTAAAATATGAAATGTGTATAAATACTAAGCTCATTTTGAAATAAAATTGTCATGATACTCAAATGAATTTTAATGATATCAGAACAAATTAACTATCAGAAGAAAGTAAATAATATCAGGTCACCTGTTAATTTATAGAGGGGGTTTGAAAGTTATTGTTATTGCGAAGAATATTATTATTATTATAAGTATTTTGGCTATTAATTCTGAAATTAACTACTTAATATTTATGATTAGATATAATTCTGAATGTAATAGAATATAAAAAGGTTATTATGGGGTGTTTTACTTCTTTTTATTATTGCAGTGAGTCTTCCGTACTTGTAACTTTGATTGGTTATAACTTGAAAACAAAGGCATTTATTGTGAAATGATTTTCAGCACAATTTTTCTCATAAAACTTTACACTAAAATTATGTATCTCATGTTTACCTTACTATTTAAAAATATAACTTTTATTCAATATGGTGGATCTAAGGTTGCAGACATAAATTTCTAAAACACCACAGAGTAATCATTTTGTAGCTATTAATATATGAACTTGTTTCTACCTCCTACTATCCCTTAGTTTTAAAATATGAGGATGTTCCCATATTTTACCGTCACCTTGTTCATATTCTATATACTACAGTTATTGGCATTTAATGTTATTTATTTTGAAAGTAAAGGACATTTAGTAATTAATGTCCTGAATTCACTAAACAGATCTCACAGTTTGAATACATCTTGGAAATGTCTTCTGTGACAGTCAAGACATTACTGCCATATCCAGGTACACTTGCCATGATGCAGCATATGTCTTATGTAATTTTTATAATTTCCTGATGAATTGCATTTTTAAGCCCCTTACATCCTGGAAGGGTGTGATAACATTCAATATTCTGTGTGTAATTATGTTTGGTATTTATTACCACAGAGACAATGTCATTATCCTCCTCAAATAAGTAGGGTAATGACACACAATAATTTGCTATTCTGAAACAACCAAACAAACAAACATCTTAGGACTGTGTAATGTCCACTTGTGAAATTTGCATGGATTTATAGGTACCCAATGTTGGCAGATTTATTTCTTTACAGAGCCGTTAAGCAAGACTATTGTTTTGTCATTCATGATGGCGGCTCCTTAAGTCATCATGTATGTAATACAGATGGACCATCTGTTATATTTATGGTGACTGGATGTTGTTTTGATGAGTTTGAACTTTGTTCTATAAAGATCCAGTCTCATACCACTTATGTGCCATTGACTGAATATTTTTCTTGATGGTGCAACCCAAGTGGTTGATTATCAGGAAATAACTGATGAAACTTTCATTGCATGTGTACAACTGACTTGCTTAACATGAGCTGTTCTATAAAAAAATGTGCTGCTGCATAAACTAACAATCCACTGTTCATTGAATCCAAGACCATACAGAACCTGGTCAGCCTGTGGGGCATGAGTGGTAGCATCTCGGCCTTTCATCTGAAAGACCCAGGTTCATTTTACATGCTACAAAAATTGTCATTCATTTCATCCAGAGAGGTTAAAAAAACTAAAGACCAAACAGAACCTAACCACAACTATCAGCAACTCCTTCTGCAGACCAGACAATACTGTTGCCAACTTAAATGGGTTACATAAAATTCCATACTGTGAATGTATAGTATACACATAAATTAAAACACAAAATTATATACATTAGAATAAAAGACAGTCCTAGAAACTCTTATCAAAAACTTCAGACATTGTTCATTTAAACTTAAAAATATTCATTACTCCTTACATTATAAACACACTTTAAAGTGGTCACTGAGACAGTATATGCTAGTTTATTAGAATCAGTTAATATAATAGAAAAACACTGCTACTATTCTGTAGTTATTTAAGAATTTTATCAATAATACTGATCTAGCCATGACCAATTACCCCATGAATCATCTTATACCTAGTATTTTACTTGGTTAGCGGAAACACCAGTTTACTGTTAGAAGACCTTTACAACTCAATTAACAGAAATTATACGGAAGGACTCATGTCATACTCTTTTGCATTCACCATTACTGAAGTCATAGAGATAAAAAATGAAGAATTTTATTCTAATAGATAAAGAAAATAATTATAAATAGAAAACTACATACCTCAACATTTGAAGCAGATTCTACAAGTGTGTCAACCATCTGTTTTCCAATAGTACCATTCACAACATTACCTGTAAATAAATGGCTTAAAATTAGAAAGAAAAAAAAACAATAATCATATTAATGAATTCCCAGTAAAATTGAAATAAACTTGAATATACAACAAATAAACTTTTATAACCTTTATTGAGGATCAAAGCAGCAGTCCTCAATAAATCATTATCCTCAAAGTGTAAAGAGGATGTTAATAAAATTAATAGAAATTCTTAATCACTTTTATGAGGCTTGGCTGATAAATTTTGTATCCTAGCATGCTACATGGAGACAAAACGTACTATCAAATTGGGCGTGGTAGCACATGATAGTTAAATCCTCCTCTACAAACCTGTGATAATGGGTTTATCAATTTGTTTTCAGTAGTAGTTAAAATGGAGTGAGTACAGACCAATATGTCAACAAAGTTAAAACAGCGCACAGTGATAGAATTTTTAACAGCAGATAATGTGAATCCTATGAATATTTTTCATTGTTTGTTGTTGTTTTCATTGTTTTTTCATTGCATTTTTTAGTAGTGAAACTGCTGACAGGTGTACTGTGAATAGGTGGGCATTGAAATTTTGCGAATGTGAAGCTGGTTAAGTGACAATTGAGGACGCACCTCACAGCAGAGGACCAGTTCTTGTGACTCAAGTAACATTGAAAGGAGGTGGACAATTTGCAGCAAAGTGACCAGTGAATCACCCAGCAATGCATTGCTATTGAGTTAGGTACATCTAAAGAACAAATAAGCCATATTATGAAGTAATAACACTGCTCACCAGGTTGCCTGGCGGGCAGTGTTTCATAATGGAATTATTAGGTTACCAAAATTGATTGCTTCTTGTATAAAAATATATATATTTTTTTGAATGATGAATTAAATTGACATAATGAAAGTTAAATTAGATATTTATTTCTAGAAATTGATACTAACGAATCGAGATTTTTCACTAGTGATCGATACATTTTGGTGCATACTTTTTGGTTATAGTTCATTATGTTATAAAGAAAAAGAATCACATAAATAAAAGAAATATATTAATATTTATTTTGTATATATATATATATATATATATATAATATGTAATATATCGATATATAATATAACAAGTATACACCTACCACCATAAGACATGTGCTAATAAATCAGGATATTCTGCTAGTGATTGGACATTCTGGTGCTAAGCTAAGAGGGACAAGCATACACATAGACAGACACACATATAAATGCCCTTTAGTAAAGTAGGATATGACAGTCATTTGAATACGAATGTTCAGTTTATGATTAGACAAGGCAGTTTAATTATAATTGGATTTACACTTTATACCACTATGATGTGAATACCAGTGTCAAAGATAAGGTCTACCACTTGATTACTTTTTGACAAGATACATAAAGACTTTAAAAAATTACTAACATTAGCAATTGTCTTAATTTTTTTTTTTTTAATTCTCTCCAGGCAAATAATATTAATATTTGTTTAGCAGTAGATTTCACAGGTAAAGGAGTACTCCATTAAAACCATAGAATGAACCATAAAATTTAATTTTTCAAATAATAAAGGTGTTTGTATAATACCTTCAAGCATTGAAAGCATCATGGTGATCATATCTTTCTGCAGATTGAGCAATTCCTTCAGAAGGTCTACTTGACTGGAGTGTTTTGATAATTTATCTTGCATGTGTGAAAATAAGAACAGGAATCCTCCAACAGCATCCCACAATCTGTATTAAAAAATGATCAACTCCAACAAATAAATTTTAAAAAAAATTTTATCAAAATTTTAAAGTAACAAACATATGTACATTTTTTAAAAACAAATTTAATCTTTCTATTTTACTTCTAAGGAAGACCGAAAAATTTACCTTAACTAAATTCTAACTTAAACTGAATCTGGAATATATTCTATTTAAACAATCCATGTTTAGAATTAATGAAACTGATTAGACTCAGACTCATTAAACATGTTATGACTCATTTAAAAATTGGGATCTCAGACTTATTTAAAATCTAACACTCAAAGATTGAGTTTATCAGTACTTTTAATTCAAACCTGTGCACTCTAGTGCCATTTTTTAAATAGAAACACCATAATACCATATCAGTCTACTAACCCAAATTAGCCAAATATAAGTAGTTAAATAGTGGAATAATTGATTTTACCAATTAAATATTTTAACTCAAGTTATTTTCATTTCACAGCTGCAAATTAATGTGTCATTGATATGTTGCTTTGAAATTTACACATTTTAAAAATGACAAAATAAATAGAATAACAATTATAACATAAAAATTCAAATTATATTATAAGAATAATTATAGAAAGAAATTTCAGTTCCATCAACTGAAATTAATATAATTGCATTACAACTTATAATAATTTACTTTTAAAAATAAAATCTGAAGTGACCTTGAATGTGCTAAAGCCTGTTGGTTCTGAGGACAAGGACCTTGAATAACTTCAGACAGCGTGTTGAAAACTTGACTTGCAACACCAATTGCTTTAAAAAAGTTTGCCTTTCCAGCAGGATCAATTAACTCTTTACTTGAATAGTGCCAATAGAAGTCCATGATTGATTCCTAGGTAAATAAGACATTATAATAAATATAAGTTGAAATAGCTTTAAAAAACATAATTACTGTATTATTGGAAAAAAAAAATCACAAGCATCATCCTTTCCAAAGATATATTATTATTGTTATACTAAATTTTAGCAAATTAAAGATATATTATTTTCTATGAAAAAACTTTTCTTCCTAAAATGAATACCATGTTGCTCTAAATGAGATCAAGTTTTTCTTTCTAAAAAAAAAAATAGTCTGAAAATTGGTGTTAATATACGTTGAAGAAATGCATTTATGTGCCTGATTAAAAACAATGTAGATCAAGCTCACAATACTGAGCCCAACATCAGTTGATGTTAATACTGGATTCATTTAGACAACTGATCATACCAGAAAAAAAGATAAGTTAAAGTGTTTTATGGCAAACATATTTAACAAGAGCTATGATACAATCATGCATGTTGGATCTCATAAAATCTGATATCCCAAGTACTCTGCTGTTTATCGAGACATTCAAAGATTATAAATATTAAAATGATGACTGAATGCTCTTTGTAGATCCTAATTTTCCTCCATCTAGAAACATTTTCAAAACTAGCATGAACTGTTGTGTAAGAGGATATAAATGATTGGAAGTTGTTTTTACAATTGCAGAATTGCTTTAGACTAAAAAAATAAATGATTTCTCAAAAGTTACATAAGCTGTTAAGTATAAAACAATGTATAAAAGTTTACATATTTAATGTACATACATAAAATTGCCGAATTGAGAGCAAGTTACTTTGATCCTGATTAAGAAAAAATACCAACATTTCAAATATTCTTTAAAAAGAAAAAACTCATTTCATATTTGGAGCATCTAGTATTTAATTCAGAACTGCTTGTTATATCTGTCTCCCCATTTATAATTATTGTTATTCTCATGACTTGAAATATGACTCAGAAGGTAATCTAACTTTTATTCTATAAATTTTGACGTGGTAGAATGATTCGTATGTAACACGATATTGAATTCCCCACAATTATTTTAACAATATTTTCAAGGTCACCAATTATAGTGAGAAATGATTCGCAGATAACCAACATGAAATCAAACTTCTTCACAATAATTTATTTAACACAACAACCTACAAACAAACATATATTTATAATGCTTAACAAAATTTATATGAAACGATTTTAAACTTTGTGCAGTGTACCATCGGAACTACGTACATCATACGAATGAACCAACCAACGAGTCCCTTGACTCTCTTATATATCGTTAGCCGATGTCTAGAAATAAGTAGAAGATTCTATTAGCTTCTATTACAAATATCTTCATTATTTATATATACAATTAATTCTAAACAATACAAATAATTACTTTTATTACAAAACTAAACTTTATCAATGTCAATTGCCAAATAAAAATTCATTCTTAAGTAAAAATAATAACTCAAACAAACATATAGCTTTACTGTTTCTAGTACAATCCAGTACACACTCTCTATAAGCTTCTAGTAAGTAAGAAATCTGACCAATAGACAAAGACTGAATTATTTAAATGGTATTAAATATTATTGACATAACAATTTAACAATGTTTATCATTTTAATTAGTTATAAATTTATTTTGTAGACTTCAGGATATTTGGGAAGTTTTAATAACTTTTATAAAAACCTTGTGCTACAACAATTTTTATACAATCCTTCTGAGTTCTTTAATAATTTTATCAATACCTTCTATTACAGTACTCTTTAAATATACCTATCTCTTTCATTAAAAACAATGGAAATAAATCCACCCTCTTACAACAAATTCTTCTTTCTTAATATTTTATTTATTTCTTTGTCTTTAATTATTAAAATAATTTATCATTTGTAATTAAGGAATAAAAATTGTGCATGTTAAACTGATATGTAATAAATTACCTGAAGCCTTAGTAGATAATCTACCGTGCAAATAACTACGTTGACAGTGGTTGTATTACCAGCCTGTGTTCTTAAGTAATTTTGCCATTCTAAAAAAAAAAAAAAATTAAAAGAGTTCAGAACTTTGCATACATATCAATTATAAATATCCACAGTAACAGAAATTCAATATGAAATAACACAGTGATTACCTTTTTCTCCAATTTAAGCAACATCAGTAAAAATTAAAA
>JAAAKQ030019193.1:5000-17866 GCA_010016005.3 Zanna intricata
TAAATGGGGAAGGGGTGATATAAAAAATAAAAAAATAAATGAATACACTCTTATTATTAGAGGTGAGTAACGAAAAAGAACAAGGAGTAGTGTATAGGTAGATCGGTTGATGTGTTTGAAAATGGAGTTGTCTGGTATCGGTCAGTTTAACGAATGACAGACCGACACAATAACATGATTATGACTCGACTACTCTCTTTTAATATTCCATCTAATATTTGCCTTTGTTCTACGTTACTAATTGTTCAACATAGTCTTACCTCCATCCTCTCTTTATAAATCCTTCCACCAACCCGCCATCCACCAACAAGAAACAATCTTCGTCCCTTAACCTCTCGTATTAAATATTACTCATTCATACATCAATCATTCATTTTTTTTTTGTAGTCCAAAAAACCTTATTTTAAATTTACTTATTAATGATTCAAACGGGATTTTTATATATATAACATGTCTGTCAATAATAAAGCAAACCTTATTTATAAATATTTTAATTTAACGTAACAAAAGGTCAGTTTTGTTGATAAGAACAATCAATATTATTCACAATAAAAAAACATAATAAAGAATATTCTAAAATAATAAACGATCTAATCAATTATATTTATTTAAATAATGACCCTTTTTTTATGAAATAAATAAATTATACTCACTGAAATGAAAAAAATGCTAATTGATTATTTTTAAGAAAACTGTCCAGTTCCAAAAAATACGGTAAAGTACCACCATTACCTGAGAAGATTAATACAGTACAAACGGTAGAGATATAAAAAATATAGATAAGACTTTAGAGGAAAATTAAGTAAAACATTAAATTATCTAAGTAGGCAAGTAAAGATAGAATCACAAAAAAAAAATTATTCTACTTAAAAGTAAATATTTTCAGAAAATAATAAATATGTTGGTAAAGTTTTTTCTGAATTTTAATAAAATTAAATACTTTTATTATACTTTGAGTCAAATTTTTAAATCAGGGACCTATAGTTCCCTATATAGGTAAGGACCTATAGCTCCTCACTCCCTTGACCAATGCATCAGTAGCCCATAATCATTTCATCGAAAAAAATTATTAAATCGGTTAATCCATTCAATTAGTATTATTTTTTTCTTTTGAAGCAATCGGCTATAATCAAGAAAAATAATAACAGACAGTAGAAGATTATGGACTTTTTTTGACACTTTGTTTCAGACGAATGCAATCAAAAGGGTAGGTGTACAACCAGATGTTACAAAAGTCCTAAATCCAAAATTTCAACATTCTACGGCTAATAAGTTTTGAGTTATGTAGTCCTACGTACGTACGAACTTACATACGTAGAGACGTCACGCCGAAACTAGTGAAAATGTTTCAGGGATGGTCAAAATGTATGTTTCCGTTGGAATCTGAAAGCCGAAATTTTTCACGTTTGGAAGTAAAATTGACATATTTTAATTTTCATTAACAATTTTTGTAAGTTGTTTCTGTTACACCAATTGACCTCAAACTATTTTTCTTTGAATCACACGTTATCATTTAGGAGAATTGGGAATAATTTCATTGACTTTATTATTAAGAGGAATAATACACCTAAAACCCGCTTCCTCCCACCCGGAAAAAACCAAGAATTTGATTAATTTTTATAGATTGATGTTATTTATTACTATTCAGTACAAGAAAGATTGAGATGTCAGGGTGGGCAAATTTTTACCAGTAAAATTGTTTCACTGGAAATTGTTACCAGTAATAATCCTCCATAATCTATAAAATAATAACCATTTATTAAATTTACTTATTTACAGATATTTTTTTTATGATTCGATTTTGTTTTGTGATTTCTTTTCAAATCATAATAAAAATATATTCTCATTTTTACGAAAAACATAAGAGTAAATATTTATTTTCTCTTTTTTTTTATAATATCTCAAAATAATGTTATTTGAGATGTTAAGTAGTATATTTTATCACATTATTATAGGTCACATAAGAAGGAGATTGGATTTTTCTTTCTTTTTTGCAGATAGTTACCAAATATTTATATAAATTTTTTACATTATTCTCCTAAGAAAACAAATATATCTAAGAGAATAAAATTTTTAACTTAATTTGAAAAAAAATTAAAATTTATGTTCTATGCAAATTTGGGAAAGTTCAGTAACACTGTTGACAGATTTTTAATTCTATAGGAACAGAGCAAGGTCGTAGACTACTATTAATAATATTTCTGTTTTATATCTACTTTTTTTGTTTTGTTTACCAAATATTTATTGTTGTACGTGTTTCATTTTTCATTAATGGTTGCCAGTAGAAAAGTCCTATAAGCAAAATAAAAAACGATCAATCAATATATATCGTTCTCTCTCAGTCACCATCTTTCCTTCTCTTTCTTTCATACAAATAATCTCTGCACGCGTATACAAGTTTATGTGACTACATGAGAGTGCTTTTTATTAATTCCGTTGAATTCTCACACAATACGAGACTAACAATATAACAAGTTGAAAATAATGTTTACTTACGCCTAAAAAAAAAAAAAAAAAAAAAAAAAAAAACTTTTGTACAGGACAAAGACTAAAAAACATTACAGAAATAGCGTATAGATAAACTTAGCGAGAAATTCTATAACTAAACTCTATGTAGGTTAGTTTAATGAAAGTAAAAAAGAATAAAAAAAAGTGCGAAAAAAATATGAAAATATGAAAAGAATATGAAGTGAATTAAATCTGAACACGAAATCGTTGATTCTCGAGGATTACAGCTCTTAAATGTTGTATCAAACCTTCATCTCTTCAAAATTCCAATGTAATTATATTCATTCTTACTTGAGTACTTCAATATAAGATAAAGATATTACATGGTAATAATAATAATAACAAGAATAATAATAATAATAATAATAATAATAATAAGAAGTAACTTATAAAAGACAGAGAAGTTTTGTGTTTTTTTTTTTTTTTCAAAATCACCATTGTTGGTCAGTTAACATAGCAAACATGACGGTCACCAGAAAAGTGAACAGATTTAACCTGAATCGTGGTATGTTAAATTCTCTAAAAAAATTTCTTTACAGTTAACTTTGCGTCAAGAAAACGAGAATTCGTAAAATTTAATATATTTTAAAATGTTTAACTCAGTGGGAAAATATAAAATTTAAATTTAAAAAAACCAATAAAAAAATAATTAAACATTTTTGGCATTTGCATAAAATTTAATTTCATCCCAAGAATAGTAATTACGATACTGACAGTAATTAATAACAGTTTTCTAAACAGTAGACACTTCTTTCATTTTATACTGAATTTGAAATATTGAACCATACTACGAAACTGAATTACAATTAAAAAATTAAAATGAAGTACAACATGAAATTTTCAAATATAATTCAAGGGGTAAAAATTTATGTGATAAAAAAAAGGTCCTGCAATACCTGCAGTATCGTATGCATAAATTATTATTCCATGGACACTGGACATCACTTGATGAATCGCCTGGTGAATACGGATGGATAGATAACCACTTAATATCGAAGTTCTCAGATAGACATAAAATTCCTGATCTGGTGGATAAAATTACCATTAATGATACAGACAGTATTTTTTTTCCATGAAAAAAAATTAGATGACAAATTTCTTGGGATTATCAAACTGATTCGTTTGCAACTATATCAAACCGCAATACTTCCCTCTGAAATGTATTAATAAAACGCTAAGATTGCATCCTCAATGTTCATGTATATTTCTTTTCTTTTTTTCTATTTAGCATCCGGAAACTACCGTAAGGTATTACTTCAAAGGATGAACGAGGATGATATATATGAAAGTGAATAAAGTGTAGTCTTGTACAATCTCAGATCAACCACTCCTGAGAAGTATGGTTAATTGAAACCCAACTACCAAAGAACATCGGTATCCACGATGTACTATTCAAATCTGAATGAAAGTAACAACCTTTACTAGGATTTGAACCTTAGAACTTTTGAATTCGAAATCAGCTGATTTGAGAAGTCACGTTAACCATTAGACCAGCCCGGTGGGCTCATGTATATTTCTATCTGAAGAATAATATCTTCTCTTAAAGCTCCGTTAAATAATCAGTACGAGTTTTCAAGATACAAAAATAATGGGCTTTCATAATTTTTTTTTAGCGCCTATAAGCATGAATCGTGTAACCCAATTTTTTGGAATATTACAAACTTTTTGTTTATTCCTATGTGTATATTTAAACACAGTTCTTTGGTAAAAGGGATAGACTCTTATTGATAAAATATAACAATATCCAACTCATATCTTAACTTCAAATTAAGTTAACACAATATTTTGGGGGCTTTATCGTGCTTCTGTTGACTTCTTTTTTTTAAATTATTGAACCGCTTTTCCAAAATTTTCCTACCAATTAATTTTAAATAAAATTAAAAGATTTTATTTTATAGAGTATTACTTAACTAAAATGTAACCACTGAAAGAACAGATTGGAAATAATATGTAAAATGAAAAGCAAATCAGATCAGGTGATCAAGAATGATGGAAAAACTATTGGTGATGTTTTACGAAATATTCCCCACCACTAAAATGCTCTTTTTCTTATTAATGAAGAAGAACGGTTATTTTTGAACGGAAAATTTTATGAAATTTTATTTGATCCGCCTAATAACAAAGAATGTTACCGAAAAACTTTATATTAATCTGAAAACGCGTTTGAAAGTTAGTACAAGAAAACCCAGATAAATTAATTAACCAACAAGATCGAGTTAATACGACCAGAGTTGCTCAACAACACCGAAATTGTCTCGGTGTAGCATCATAAAAACTGATAGGTGTGTAGGAAAAATTCAAATGCTCAGTGATCAGGTCCAGTTTACCAATGTTAAGAATGCTGAGTACTTGCTGAGTCTTTTTAAATGAGTAAATATATTATTAGAACCCATGTATATTAAAAATATAAATGTGTTTTTCTTTACAATATCATATTAAGATCAGTTAACACAGTGGTAACTATAGTAATAAAATAGTTGAATTTTCAAAAAATAAAAAATAATGATCTAAAAGAATTTTTTAAATCAATCAAATTTTAGAATAATTCTAAAAAAATACATTTATAAGATAAAATACTGTGCCCAAAATTAATAAAAACCTAGTTCAATTCAATAACAGAGTGCATAAAATTTGGCTACAAAAAAGGATCTGACAACGATGGATCTCATTCAACATATTAACTATATCATAATAAAAAAGTTTTGCGCAATAAGATCAGCTTTTCTTTTCCGATTCTCTCTAATTCGCAGTAAGAACCGCACTAATTTTCAGAGTACAATGACATGCGTTTGATTTAACGAGTAGACCCTACACACAAGCATCAAGTTTCAACTCAGTACTACAGCTCATTACATAGGGGCCTATAAATACACTACTACATAGTCATCATGGAGTGATGGTAACGTCTCGGACTTTCATCCGGATATCCCGGATTCGAATCCCGGTCATGGTTGGAATTTTTTATTCGCTACAAAATCCTATTTCCCACGCACAAGTTTCAAACTTAAGTAGCAGAATCATCAATTAAAAATAAAATTGAGGTTATGTTGTCTATTGTCGACCTTAAATTGAGCGTAATTCAAGAACGATTCAACTAATCGTTCAAATTTCACGTACAAAACTCCAGGAAAATTAATAAAGCATCTCGAAACTTCAATGAAATTGATCATGTAACTTTAGAGATCTTTGAGCCGGTAAATTTTATACATAAATAGTACTTCCGTAATTCTCATACTCCATAACGTAAAGAAGTTGATATTTACTCCCCTCCCTACTCCAAAAACCAAACATTCTACCGAAAAAGTATCACAAATTGAGATTATGTTGTCCGTTTCCGACATTTTAAAATGAGTGTAACTCAAGAACGACTCAACCAACCTTCATCAAATTTTCACATCCAAAACTTCAGATACACTACTGCAACATATAAATATTTCAATGAAATTAATCCAGTAACTGTGGAAATTTTTGAGTCACTAATTTTATATACAGGCATCGGGGTATAATTACACATAAGAAAATTACATTATAAGTGAATGGTATTTTCATATATTTAAAAATAAATTACTTTTTAAATTACAATTTTTATATTTAAATAATAAATGCTTGAAATTTCCACCATATTAAAACTTCATTTAACAAAATCTTTCAAGTTAATACGTAGAAAAAGTAAAAATCAAGACAAGTTATAGAACTTCTACTTTCTATTTTTTCCTTGATGAATTAATTCACCCACTAGTTTTTGAAGCTTACACATGCAAAAAGGAAATGGAATTTTGTAGGGTATGAAAAATGTCATGGCTGATCATGATTCGAAATCAGGACCTCCGGGTGAAAGGCCAAGACCCTATGACTTCGCCCCATAAACAGCAATCATTTACGCAGAGGTAAATAATTAAATACCTCGTTACTATTTACATTTTTTAAACTATTTTCCATCCTGATAATGTCTAATTTTATGAAGTATAGTTTTTTTTTAAAAAAAAAGAAGAAACCAAATAAAGACGACTCAATTTGTTAATATTTTAAAATTAACATATCTATTCATTCTGTCATTAACGACGAAGAATTAATTTTAATAGTTGTAATACATTTTTTACAAAACATATATTAAAAAAAAATAAAACTGAAAAATATATATATATATTAAAAACAAAAGCTGGCAACATATTTTGGAAGAAATTTTAATTTCAAAGCAGGATGTACATAAAGTAATTTTAGTATGCATGTGTTATTTTTTGTCAATATAAAAACAAAACTTACAAAGTAATACAAAACACTATATTTAAAAAAAGCCTACGACAATGGACTGTAAATTGCACACTATTGTCGTTAACAGAATTAAGCGTGTGAAAGAAAATATGACGTGACGTCACGCAGGTTAAGGCGCACACATTTCATTTAATATAAAAAAACACATAGACGTGTTACGTGTATAAGCGTACATGTTTTAAAAGTCAATTAATTTACGATTTAAAGATAATAAAGATTAACAAATTGAATATCTGCACTGTTGCACACCGCAACTTGAAATAACCTCAATTGTAAAAACTCATTGTTACTTCTTTGTATGATGTAAAGGAAATAATATAATCGCGAAAAATTTCAGTTTACAGATTTAAACGGAAATATTCATTTTCACCATCCCTGAATCCATTTTGTTCAATTAGTTTCGGCGTAATGTTTGTACTTATGTACGTATCTTGCATAACTCAAAAACGATTAAACGTAGAAAGTTGAAATTTTGGATTAAGACTGTTATAAAATCTTTTGATCGTTTGATTACAATCGACTTAACCAAAAAGCGCAAAATCCAAACGAATTTCGATTTTTATTTTTTTGTTAACAGCAGTAATAAGCCGTCGTTGTGAGCTTTTCAACGATAAATCATAAGTGATACTTATGTACATCGGTTCCAGAGTTATAATACCCAAATAAAATTTTTATTAATGAAATATTTGGATCTTAGAAAGTGGAAGACATATCGGTTGGAATCAGATTTCATCTCCTTTATTTATTTTGTTTAACTAAAATTTAAATATATTGATTTATTAATAAAATTATTAACCTCAATTAATTATAACTGTAAACAAATATTTACCATAAATAATAATTTATTAATAATAAATAAATATATATATATAATGGAAAAATATTAGAAGTTATTAATGAAAAAAAATTTTTTGTACTTTTCATTTAAAAACAATGTGCATATAAAATTTAATAGGCGTACAAGGAAGCCGGCCTCCATGGCGGAGTGGTAGGGTCTCGGCCTTTCATCCAGAGGTCCCGGGTTCTAATCCCAGTCAGGCATGGCATTTTTCACACACGCTACAATTCATTCATCTCATCCACTGAAGATATACTTAATTGTGGTTTTTCGGAGGTTAAACAAGGCGTACAAGGAAGTCATGTGATGTTCAAATCAAATTTTATTTTATTTTTTTACACAACAAATTAAATTACCTATTAAACAATAATTAATTATAAATATTAAATAAACATAATTTTATATATATATATATATATAATATAAAGTTTACAATACTGGTAAATATTTTATCAAAATATACACTTGTATCATAATATTATAACAACCTATTTAAATAATAGTCATCATTACTTTTAGTGAGTGTTGTTTCCATATATAATAGATTATTCTCCGTATTATAGAAACTTAATTTATATTTTAAAGTATCATTATTACACTTTTTCACAAAAATAAATACATTAAAAAAAATAGAAAGAATAAAATATATTTTTTTATATTTTAACGTTCTTTTACTACTATTTAAGCTTGTTTCATTAGTAAAGGATGAAGTAGATTGAGAAAATGCTTACATCAAAAGACAGAATGAGATAGGAAAAGTGAGTTATTTGTAATAATACACATATATATGTTATATTTAGTTATAGTTCAGAATAATGGTTTATATCTGTTATACTTTAATAAAAAAAGAGAGATGAAATTGTTTATCTGACCAGGATAAACTCAGGATTTACAGAACTGATGTGAAAAATTCTTTTATAGACAAAAAGTCTTCTTTTTTAAATCTTTTTCAAATTTATAGACATTATTTCATTTTCTTTCTTCCGTGATTTCATCTCCTTGATATTCCTTTTTAATATTAATAGAAAATATATTAATAAACACACACACACACACACACACACACACACACCCTTCACTTCACTCGCCCTTCCTGGACTCCGGCTTTGTTTTTTATCTTCATGGCTGTGAAAATAATACTGATAAATAACAGTTAACACTATCTTTCTTTCAATGTTTCCCTCGTTCTTGACGTAGAAGCTTTGATATACTCCTTCTTGAATGTGGGCGTAGCGCTCTGGGTGAACAGCTAACCAAGAATTACGCACTTCAGCTGCTTCAGAGGACCGAGATACCCTCATTCTTTAACGGGCTTTGATTAATAAGATAGGTTACTTCTCTTTCATGAAGTCATATTCTTTTAACTTTTTTAACTTTTGACAATATAATATCGAAAGATAAAATAAACAATCAAAACCCGTAAAAGTTTGTTAGATGTCCTAATTTAAGTTAATTAGAATATTATTAATAATATTAATAAACTAATAGATTAAGAAAATATTTAAAATTTATATATTTATATGATTAACATATAAGTCAGAACTCGGAGATCTTTTTCTGTTACTATGGTTACGAAATATAATGTATAAAATATAAATATTATATAAAATATTAAATATAAAATATAAATTCCCCCTTAGGAATATTGTAATAATTCTAACTGGAGATAATTACCAAGCCACTAAGGTATAAATCTGCAAAGTTTTATTAAAATCTGTCAAGTAGTTTTTGCCTGATCCGCACAGGGATCAATCTGATCCCTGATCAGAATTGAATGATCAGCCCTAGTTATCATTATATTATACATATGTAAACAAAGAATGTCAAGTCTGATGAATGATTATTCATGTAAAAGAGAAAAAAATTTCTATAAACATTTTCATTGAAATTTATATTTAAAATAATGATTTAAATATTTAATAAAATTTGATAAATAAGTTTTTATTTTAGTATTTTACAAGAAAAAAGTAAATACGAACTGATTTTTTTTAAATTTCATGTTTTTATTTGCTTCATCGATATATTTACCTTTTTAATTTTTAACTTAAAACAATAATTTCAAAATCTGATCAGTTGATTGAACTGCCAACTTATAAAATAAATTAGTTCAAACGAATTTAAGTAAAATTAATTTTAAAATAATTTTTCTTATTGATGTATTGTTTTATTTGATTTCCTAAAATATCTGATCCTTCTGTTCAGTATTAAGAGAAATTTTGTTTCGTTTAATACTTGGTTTAAATCAGGCACATTTTTATAAATTTAGTTTTTAATAAACATTGATATTCTTACATTTATATTTAGTTTCTGTGAACTTTATTCATATAAGCTTACTCAAAATTAAATTTTCTACAAGTTTTGTTTAATAATTTTATGTTTTTATTAACCATTTAACAAAATTATTTTATTAAAACATGAAATACGAGTATTATAATTTCAACCCCAATCTTTTGTCTTTTACCTCCGGTTTCTTAAAAACTACTAAAAATACAGTTGTGAGACCTATTTTTTTCCCCATCAGATTTAATATAAAAACACTAAATCTATCCTTTTATTTAGGTTCCAAGAATTACAATCTTTTAATTACAATCTCGTTTTAATTTTACCGAAGGCACAAAGATCAAGACGAAATCTTTCGGCAGCTAACATTTCCTAACGAAGTATTTTCGAACCTAAGTTTATATGAGTTTTCTTCAGTATTTTCACCAATAAATCATGTCCTAAAAGTCAGTTAAATTCTTCGTGAATCGATTTATATATTCCTGTCGAAATAATTGCAAAGATACAAATAATTTAAAAAGTGAAATGCCTGCAGATTTAAAATCTAAAAACGTTTTTTAAACACAGTTAAAGGTCTCTAATCTATTCCCTCGGATAATGAAAAGACGTAGGTAAATATTTTTATAATTGATTTAAAGAAGAAAAAACCCAAAAGCAATCAATTTCTTTATATTTCGTTTATTCTAGCTGACATCTTGTAACAGCATCCGATGTATGATAATGAAATGAATTTTTTGCAGCATCTGAAAAAAAAAAGTCCGTGCCTGACTAGACCCCCCCCCCCCCCCGTATTTTCGGATAAAAGGTATAGACATTATTACTCCACAGAAAGATCAGCCTGAAAACTTAACTTACATAACAATTATAATTGTTCTTACATTTCTTACAGAAAAAAAAGTAGGTTGAACTTTTGTACTGAATTTTGTTAACATATCTCATTTCTAAGATATAAATTAATACGGAAAAAGATAGACGGAAAAGGAAGTCACATAAGTAAATATTTTATTCTTATCAATGCATAATAACACACTATATAGATCATGTCAAGAATGAGTAGATATACAACTCGAGCTACATAAAAAGAGGAGCTATCCCATCGTTTTCCAGAATAGATCAAGGAAAATTGTTACACCTTCATTACAATAGCATCTCTCTCTCTCTCTCTCTCTCTATATATATATATATATATATATATATATTAATTATAAAATAAAAAACACTCTTACAGACATGATCATCAAAGTAGGTAGCGCTGAATAATACTATTGACAATAGATACCACAGATAAAGAAAAATCATCCTACCAACTTTGCAGCGTCATGACGAATCAACATCTAACTTGTCCCGCTCAAATCTTTTCAACTTTAAATTGAGCGAACTCAAGAAAGACTCAAACTTTCAGCTACATAACTTTAGATAAATTACTACAGCATATCTAAATTTAATGAAATTGGTTCAGTATATTTGGAGATTTTAGAACAAAAAATGTTATACATAGGCCTATAAATAAGTAAATTTATACATATATATATAAGAAAACCACAAGTTATGTGAATGATATTTTCGTATTCTTCATACCTCAAAATGTAAAGAAAAACCATTTTCTCTCGCCAGTTCCACCATGCGACCGAAAGTAATACTGTAATACTGCACTTTTCTTTGAAAATCAATCCATAATAATTTTTTAAAATATAAATATATGTTAAGATAAATACATGAAGATAATAAACATACTAAAAAAATATAAAATAACTCTGAAAGCGTTAAATAATTTTATTTGCGTAAATGTTAAATCGAATCTAAAATATTAAGTTTTTAAATTAAATTTGTTAAGTATTAGTTTTATTTGATACTTTATTAGTATTATTATTATTATTATAAGATTGTTTCCCAATTCATGTTAAACGTGTCTTATGATTTTCGATAATAGGGAGTTTGCTGAGATATGGAATCTCTGCTTACTCATCGGCTCCAGATTATATACTGGCTCCTCTAAAATCTCTTACATCCGGAATATTAAGAGTTCTGTTTTAAGATGTTCAGATTGGCTTTCTTGGGATAATGAGTTTTGAGGAATTGGCAAAATTTTGTTTATTGAAGAAATATTAGTCTGATCTTCAATACAGAGTTCAAAGAGAGAGTTTATACGAAACACCTTCCCAAATTTTTTTAATTCCAAGATTTAATAACGCATACGGTAAGGCTTTGCTTGAGTATCGTGTACCTAGCTTTTTAAATGAACTCCCGCAAGAATTAAGAAATATACATAACCCACGTAAAGCTAAGCAATTATTAAAAATTCATTATTTGAATGTAAGTTCACATGTGGGTTGAACTTAATTTTTTTTATAGTGTTGTTGAGATCATTATAGATTCTGTTACACTGTTTTTTCTATGGCAAATATATGATCTACTTTACATTTAAATTACTATGCACTAAGAAATTTCATTTAAAGCGTGCATCATAAAGTTTTATATATATTCACTCAACACAGATATGAACATTTGAGGGTAGGTTTTTGAATCTTGGTTTGTTTTTGGAACTTTTGTGTCTGTGTTACCATCCTTCAGACATTCAATTTAATTTATTTTTTTTATTAAGTTTTGATATAATATATTTATATTCTATACTGTTCTTTTCTTCAATATATTTTATTAATTTTATTTCACTTCATTGTTATTATCATTATTATTATTATATTTTATTTTTGTAGTGTTCAGTTTAGTCATCAGCAGGTCTGATCCGAGTTGGTTTTAAATAAAAATTTTAGATTCTCAGTTTTTTTCTTTTTCTTTGTTGGTATTATTGTATTAACATTGTTTTTACTGTCATTTTGGTGATTGTTGTTGTATTTGTTGTTCGTGTGATTAGCGATAACTTGTTTGATTTTTTTTTTTTTTTTTTGATTTATATGGGCATCGACTGCTGTGGTCATTAGCCCTCGTCACATTTTTAAATTAATCAATA
>JAAAKQ030019204.1:4622-16153 GCA_010016005.3 Zanna intricata
TTATCCATTAAAGAATTAAGTGATACTTTTAATTTAATGGTCTTGAAATTTTAATCCATTTTTAGTCTCCAAAGGTATGTTTCATGTAGGCAGTCATCTTCAGAATTCCAAGCTGTAATATTATAATAAACATCAATTTATCTTAACATTCTAACATACATTGAACAAGATTAATAATTGAAAGCAAATACTTGTCTGTTACTTGGTGGCATTCATTTAATTTACAGTTTTTGTAAAAGATTTTGGATTGTCAATTGTAAAGCTATGTTACAGTATTCGAAAACTTGTTTTTGTTTTAATGTTAAAAGAATAACAATAACTTGGTCAGTTTTCATTGATTAGAATCACATCTAAACCTTTCTCTTGTTGTGCTGTCTATTATGGTGGGTCCAATAATGATTCAGTTAAGCAGGCAGAGTTCAAAGACCTTGTCAAAGTATTATATACGCTTGCTCATATGTCTTTCTACCAAGGCTATACTTCAAACATAACAAACTTCAAGGATGTAAGCAATACTTTTCATGGGTTGTTTATACTATTTTAAGTTCAAAAACTTTCAATCTTTTTTAGTATTGCAAATTGTAGAATCCTAAAACAAATCAATGAAAAGATTTATTACTAATTTTAATAATGGTATGTTTGTAATAATATTATACATTCATTAAATTAATTCACAGTAATTGAAAATGATACTCAAATTTGTAACTGTGTTCGAAACTAATGACAAATTTGAAATAAACTACATCTTATAATACTCACAATAAAGGTTATAGATAGAATTCATAAATGTTCAATGTGGACTCCTTGGACATGTTTTGCGATAGGGTGCAAAATACATTAACCTATTTAGAAGTTAATGTGAGAGACATTTTGGGAGAGCCTCTTACATGTTGAAGTGTTATGGTGATTTTGTAAACCCATATGCGAACATTGTTTCTAGTCACTTTTCCACAGACTATATGTAACATCATCACTAATTATTAAACGCGGAAGAAAAGTGTCATCCTCCATGTTTTAAAACATTGATCACATAATTTGACACGCTTTGGTTTGTCACGTGCGCAAAGAATATGTAAATGTTGTAGGCAGTATGGATTTAAAAATAAACGATGATCAAAATATACCAAACAATTTGAGGTATTCCAAGTTCTCTGCTCGCTATACAGGTTTAAATTTCTTGGGCTTCGTACAAAAATTTCTCTTCAATTCGTCCCATGTTCTCCTCTGTCACAGACGGTCGGCCCATGTTCTTTATCTTTACAATGGTACGCTATTTATTCAAACTGATGAAACCAAGGACATATGCTCTTTCTTTCTATAAGGTCGATGTTCAATCGACCTTATTTCGGCGAAATGCACGCTGCACTGCAATTAACAGACTGAAACTAAACTGAACTTAAGAACACAGAAAGGAACGCAAGGATATCAGAGGGGGTGCACTACCCTCCTACTGTTTGCAATATACGGACTTGCGCCCTTTGCTGCTGGGTGATGGTATTGAACAGACTGTTATACATAAGAAAAATGGCTTTTAATTCGGTTGGGAAGTTGGGATTGCGTTCCGATCCTTTGGAGGGTTTTGTTCGGTTGGGATCCAGCGGTTCGATATGCTAGTGAGCTTATCAGTATCACGCATCCCTTTCCGCCCAGAATGGGTAGAAATCCCTTTCTTGTCTTACTAGGGAACGCACTTCCGCTTGAGAAGGCGTCGGAGGCAATTTCGGGACCTATCCTTTGAAGCATATGGCTTTCGGAAGCCGAATGTGGTTGTCTGGGCGATTTCAGAGCGTTCAGCCCCGAGTCTAGCCCGGTCAGCATTTAGGACGAGGATGGTGGTGGGGTATCTAAGAACACAGATAACCTAGTGTTGCACTATAGCCATATTACTCAACTACACTTAATGGCGGCGCAAGCTCTATAGCGGTAGTTTACGCAACTACATGCGCGCAAACGATGTTATTCGAAACTTTCGGACTAGCTCTCTCAACTGCTATGTAGATCAGTCAGATAAAATGTATAGTTCAGGAAGTATTAATTCAGTTAATTGACTCCATCATTTGAAATATTATTCTGTAAATAGTAAGGGAAATTGTAGGGTATAGGAGTTTAAATTGCTTATATATTTTATATATTAGTCTACTTAAATTTGTTTATATTTAATTCGAACCAACGTTTAGTACACGAATTAACTGTACAATCTATGTGTAGCAAAACTGTACAATATTAGTTTAATTTTGCAAAGAAAGTTACTATTCAAGTTAAAAATATCAAACTAGATAGAACATAAGAACATTAATAATGGTTGTAATAAAAGAGATCCTATGTATGAATTAATGTAATAGATAACTCTAAAAGCAATTAAAAAAACTGTTAATTAGATACCAGCATTTATATAATAAAAATCGCGTACAACAATATTTATAAAAAATTTGTTTAAAATTACATTCGAAGATAACTGATAAAAATAACTGATAAAAGAACTAAATGCAAAATAATTTAAAAATAATTTTTAAAAAATGACCACAGATTTTTTATACTTTCCTGTTTATTTATTCATATGTATTTTTAAACTTCGATCGGCTTCTTCATGCCTAAAATTGCTCCCAATGTATTTTTTTGGGCCTCTTGCACTGTTCGTAAAAACGTTTACTTACATATTTGTAAAAAAGAAAATTAATAAAATATCTGTGTGGATTAATTATAAAATTACTTCCAAAACAAAAAAAAATATTAAAAACTAAATGCAATGATTTATTAAAAATAAATTCCATTTAAGTAATATTTTTAATAAAGCAAATATAAAAACAAAGTATAAAATTTAGGCAAAAAAAAAAATTATTCATTTTACATAAAATTCAGTAATAAAAAGCGGAGTCTTTTTCGTTATCCCCCCCCCCCTACTTATATATGGATTATTTTTAGCAAATCGACCCAAAAATTTATAAACCTTATAAAATTTCACTACAAAGCAATAACTAAACTTAACTTTTTTTAACCTCCGGAACCACAAACCACAGTTAAGTATCACATCAGAGGATGAATATGAATGTGTAGCGTGTGTGAAAATGCCATGCCTGACCGGGATTCGAAACCGGGACCTCCGGATGAAAGGCCGAGACGTTACCACTCGCGCCACGGAAGCCGGAACTTAACTATCACATGGATAAAACACAGCAATATCTTTCAGAATTTGTTCAAAATAATCTTAATTTTTATACTTGCCACATGAACTTTACTTAACCATCACATGGACAAAACAAAGCAATATCTTTCAGAATTTCAGCAATATCTTTATTTTTATACCTGCGACACCACATGAACTCAGAAATTTTTTCAAAAAGTGATTTTGCTGCTTAATTTTAGTAAATAATTACTTTTCGAGTATATTTATACCAGTTTGTGGAGAAAAAAAATGATTTCAGTGTGGGGGGAATAACGAAAAAGAACCAAAAAAGCGTTAAAAATATTAGAAACACATGTACGCGAATTAACATTATCGTAGTATTATAAATAAGTGGATCGGATCGGTCAGTCGTGGCATTTTAACACCCTTAAAAAAAAGCCATTTGCCCTTTGTCCCTAGCCATTTAAAATTGTAATAATGTCATAATTTAATTTAATTTGAAATAATTTGCAAAGTATTAGTTAATTGTGTGTTATTTATTATTATGAAGGCTGTTATTATATCGTTTGGATCATTAATTCCAACATTAACTGTTTATTTTACGGATATAATTTTGAAAATAATACGAAATAAAAATAATTACGGAGCGTTTTACCTCGTTTTGTTACCATCACCATTTTTGCGTTTTTACAAGTTTGGTTTTTTATAATTCAAAACCGAAGGCATTTACAGAGTGTTCACCGTAATTTTTTTCATTCACGCTTCAACCACTCCCCCTTCATAGACATCGAGCCCTTATCATCAGTCCGCAACTTTTTCTGGTCATCAGTGTCTAGGGGAGAGGCTATCAGCCTCCACTTGGTCGAAGGCTTCGCTATCGGCTGCCCCTCGGCCATACTCATACCCGATTTCTACCGAGACATCCGTAACAGCGGCAGGAACTCCCTCTCACAGTCTCCAGCGTTCTCATTGTCGCCACGAACCACACGTGTCGTGCCAACCAACTCGCACTTACGCCGAGCCGACGTGGCCTAAAATTTACCCTCTTCTCCTCACCTACAAACGAAAGACCTGCCGCCTCCTGGTTTGTCTCCATGACGTAAACAGTGTAGTTCAAACTGCTAGATAACTAAAACACGATAGCCCAAATAGCCAAAATGGCGACCCGGCTAGGTCACCACAAAATTAACACAAAACTCGATAAAATAAAACGAAAACTAACAAACGAAAACAACAAAATGTAAGAGAAAACCAACGATAACAGTAACTAAACGAAGACCAACTCACACCATGTTTGACCAATGCACGCCAACTGGTTTCCAGAGGTAGTAGCTTATTCGATTTCCAGCAAGTGGTCTTACCATTTTATTTTATTTTTGTAGTTGTTGATATTAAAGATTTGCATATGTAAATGTACTTTATTGCACATACTCCCCCGGGTCGGACCTACAATTAAATGTAACACTACCTAGGGGAGTGTCCGAAACTAACGGGCCTTCCTGCCTGCCAACAGTACATCCGGCATGACAAGTCGGCCCGCCGGTAGAATCTTTTGTGCATGCCTGTTTCCATTTCTGTTTGCCAAATCTTGGGTAAAGATTAAAGATTTTAGACCGGATGTTCCAATTTTTGCATCATACAATTTGAAGTTTTAACTATTGTTTTTATATTTGAGACGTTTTACAAGTCTTAAATATAAAGTTCTTTCGTTAATTTTTATGTTCGTTTTTATTATGTTATTCGTGAAGGGCCCTCCTTTACATCCCTCTCGGATTTTGTGAAGTTTTATATTTTAGTGTTACGTTTAAATTGAGGTTATTTTATGTTTTAAGTTTCTGTCTGTGGTATTAGTATTAAGATTCACGTGATTTAATTTTAGGATGTAGTAATATCTTGTTATTAGCTTTAAGTTTTTATTAGTTTTGATTAATACTTCGGTTTTAATCTGGTATTCGGTTTTAGCATTTCAGTTTTCTCTTTGTGATGTTGATTGTGGGATTCAGTGATATTAGTTTTTAAATTTTGTAGTCATATTTCAATTTTACACTAGTTTTAGATTTTAGAGTGCTTGTTTTTAATTGTATTACGCGTTTTATCCGGGCTATGATGACGCCTTGCAGGGTTCAGGAGTCCCTGTGCTTCATCATTACCGTCCACCGCTGCAGGCACAGACGACCAGTAGCTCCGCAGGGGGCTGTCTCTCATCCCCGCGTCTATCCCGATATGCATCACGATATTCTTCTTCCCTTAGCTTCAAGATTCCAACCCCTAGACAGCCCGCCCACTCATCCGCACCACGCAACATAAACTCAATGGTGGAAGCTGGTGTGATATACCCTAGGCGAGATCTCTCCAACTCTGCCCACCTAGGACATACGTAGAACGTATGTTCGGGGGTGTCCAAGAGCACGCAATAAATACATTTGAGGCACTCACACGGTCCAAATCTGTGCAAGTAGACCCGCATTCTCCATATCCAGAGAGAAACTAGGAGACGTAGTACCCAACTTTTCCGTGCCTCCTAGGCACGGAAAAGTTGGCTCCAGCCAAGGCTCTAACCTGGGGATCAACCTACTAGTCCAGGCATCCTTATGCATGGTGTTCCAATATTCCTGCCATTCTTGTAGTAGAAGGGAAGCGGGGTCAGCTTTCCGCATCCCCTCATACACCCGGGATGGATCGGTGGTACACCTACTAACACCCCTACCGCATCTTCGAATAGTGTCTGAAGAGAATAGTATCTGTCGCCCACTACTGTAGCGAGGCCAACTGCTTCACATTCTAATTTCTTTCTACAGTCTCAAACCATGCCGGGAGAACCAGCTGACATGAGGGCGTTATATACTTAACCCGATATATTCCTTTACTTTTTGATCCATACAGTTTTTTACCTTTATTTATTTATTTTTTTTATAAAAATGGTCTGATTTAATATTTTAAAAATATTTCTGTGCGGGTCAAACAAAATTAGAATTCATTTAAACCGTTTATATTTATTTTTTTTTTTTAAGGAAAATTTTATACATCAAAATGTGATAAAATGAGAATCAAGATTTTTATTAAAAAAATACTTAATTTTTAGAGATTTATTTTTGGCATGAAGTATTTTGGTGAAAATATGTAGGCTGTTTGGATATTTATTATCGTTGATGTCTGGCAAATTAGTAGAATTAATATACAATTGTTTATCTTTATGTCATCTTTGTAAGAATGTATAGATTTTATAAAAAAGCTATACAATTTCATTCGTCTATGAATATAAAACTGGCGTCAGAATCAAAGTTTGACAACTGTCATGTTGTCAACTTTAATAAGAATGAAGATTGTATCATTTATCTTACTGCTATATGATTTTTCTAATGATCCAATAAGAATTTATTGTTGAAGTTGCCAGTATATCTTTGACAGTTAAATTTAACGGAATATACATTTCTCCCCCCTCCCCCCACGTTATATGACATCCGTTAAAAATGTTTTTATTTTTGTTTTACAGAAACTACTACTAGGTTAAACATTTATTTTAAAGAAAAATCTTTGCAATGTATAATTTCGTGAGTTTTTATTTTATCAGGAAGTTTTAATATCTTCTTTTTTTTATTACACAATTTTATGAAATTCAGAGATTTTATTAACATGTGTAATTTGGGTTATTGATAGATTTAATTTATATTTATTTGATAGATAAATACATTTTTTATAGTAGTCTTTAAAAAAAAAAAATAAAAAAAAGCGAGAATATTGTTAAATTTTTATTTTTCAAAATGAGCAGTTTCAAAGTAGTTAATAAATTGATGATTCTATATATTAATTTTCTTAAAAATTTATAGGTTGAATTTACTTAATTTCTCTTTTTTAAATATTTTTAAAAAGTCCAAAAACGTGTGGTTTTAATTTACTTTACCCAGGTTTAATTTTTTTTATAAAAAGGACTAAAATCTTTTTTTTATTATGAATTCATCTTTCGAAGTGCAGAATTTTTAATTCAGACGGCTGATAACTCAAATAGAATGAAGAATAAGTGGTTTGAAAATTTAAAAAGATATTCTTTGAAATTATAAATAATTTTGATAACTTTTGCATAAAAGTTATCAAAATTGTAAAAAACATTTTTGTCAGTAGGCCTAAATAATTTATTTTGATAATCTGATACATATATATATATATATATTTCTGTCTGTGAGTCTGTTATATTCTTTCATGCAAAACTACTCAGATTTTACACGAACGTAATTTTTATATCCGGAAAAAATGTAGGACTGTTGATGTTGAAAAATGTTCCACAGTTTCAAGATGGTGATCGTTTTAATGGCTTGCGGTAACAATCGGATAATATTCTTTGCCGATATTCAATTTTACTGTGACTAAATCGAATTCGGAGACCGTATGCATTAATTTGAAATTAAATGTTCTACGAAAAGTCTTTTTCGATACCTCTTTACGTTATCGATAAAAATAGCTTTAAAACTGCTTTGGTGTACGGCGCGACAGCTCAACCAACACAACCACTGAATCTGTTAGGCCACGTCCTACGTAAGCGACAAGAGCGACGCGATAAGAACAAATGTTAGTTTCTTTATGGAACTGCCCTACGTGAGCGACCAGAGCGATTGAAGCGACCGTCGCGCGAATGGAGCGACGGAGCGACATAGCGACGCGATCAAAAATTTTGTTCCGATCGCTCTTGTCGCAAAAACAGTTTGCTCTCAGAAGTTGAACAATAAACAGCGGTAGACGGACTTTATGAATTTAGTATTGCAGTTTAGTAACTGCTTATCTGTAAAATCCAAAGATCAATTTTATGGAACATGAAAGATAAGAACTATCATAACAGGAAAATTACCGAAAAACTTTGGGATGACGTTGCCTCAGCTCTAAACGAAACAAGTATATTACTTTATTAAAGAAACATATCTTTGTAATGAAATTTTTACTGAATTAATATTTTAAGTACTTCTTTGAGCAGGGTCTTTCCTTTTTCCAACCAAGCTATAAGTGAGCTTTTCTTTGAAGTTATAAATAAAAACAAGACAAAATAAAAATTTGTTTATATATGCTACAAGTGCATGAAATGTTAAAACAATAATGTTTGACAAGCAGGACGTAAATCAATCACGCTACATGCTACAAGGGCATGAAATGTTAAAACAATAATGTATGACGAGCAGGACGTAAATCAATCACGCTGATTAGAATTAATTGCGGTATGCGTATACAATTGCATACATATTTTTGTACGGTAGCCACAACGTAAAAGTAAATAGACAAAATTAATAGTAAATATTAGGACACCGCGTTACGCGGTGTCCTACTATTATGCAATTACTTATTATAATACTATTATGATTATTTTAAATTCATAAAACATTACCGATGATTTACAAAAGAAATTGTTAAATAAATAAATTTATTCATCTTTCATAAACTTGTATTTGGAATATTAAGTTTGATTGCCCTTTTCCTCTTCTCACTGCTTTCTTCTTATTTCCATTATTTAAATGTAATGACATCAAATTCAATGAAACAATAATTATATATTTATATGTCTAGTTCCATAAAGAAACTAACATTTGTTCTTATTGCGTCGCCTACGTGGGACGTGGCTGTTACTGTTGCGCGATGCCTGGATTTCAGCTCTTCAAATAAAAAAAGCTCTACTGCAGTTTTTGGTACCCAAAATTAAGGAATAAGTTTTTTATGCAATTTGGGATTTTTAAGTAATAAAGGGGTTTTTTTTATGTAATTTGAGCTGGGAAATAGGATAAAATAGGTCCCAGAACTGTTACTGCAGTAGTTTTTCACGTTTTATTTTAGGTTTGTAGTACAGTAGCTTTGTTAGTGATTAATAAATGCGGAGGATTTAGTAAATAAAAAACTTGTAGAGAATTTAATTACGGGAAAATTAATTTAAATACAGCTAATAAAAAGTAAATAAAAACTTTTAAAAAACGATTTTTTATTGAAGTATAACAGACTATAAGGTAGACAGAAAATCTTATTATTCCGTATCTAATAACATTAAACGTAATATAGCATGTATTATTATAGATAGCATTTTATTATGCTGTTTATTATGTAAAATATTTCCGGTGGCTTTCCATATCATCATCTCAGGATCATTTCGTATAAATCCAGTAGCGTATTTTAATGAGTAACTATTCTTCAGAATTAATTTTTTTTCGGTTTTCACATGGCCACAAATAAAGTAATCTAGTGGCTTTAAGTCAGGTGATCGTGGTGGCCAATCGATTGGTCCACCATGTCCATTAATTGATTTCTAGCTACTAAAGAAAAATGTGTCGTTGCATCACCTTGCTGAAATATTATTTGCAATCTACTTTATAAAGATATCCTCGAAAAGAGCCGGCAAGTTATTTTCCAAGAAATGAAAGTATGCATATCTCGTATTATAAATTTTTGTTATAAATAATGCCATATTAAACATAAATGTAAGATTAGTTTCAACTAGTTTCCTCAGTATCGTGTGGATTGTCTTCCCTCCATAAATGACAGTTTTTAAAATTGAAGACTCGCGTTTCTCGTAAAAGTAGCTTCATCAGTAAATGCAACAATTTAATTTACCTTATCAACGTCGCCTTAGAAGCCGCTGACAGAAGTATAACAGTTAGGAGTAATCTGTTGATTGCAAATTTTTAACCTTCTGAAGAAGGTTATCTTAATCTTAATTCTTGCAGAATTAAGATTTCCTTCTCGTAGGATGCACTACACTTTGTTTTTCGATAGACCAGTGCGACATGAAATTCGCCTTGTATTTAATACCTGGGCTACGCTGAATATGCTGAATCAACACTATGCTCATCATTAACACGTTGTTTTATCTGACGTTCAACAGAAAACTGAACATGATTGGAAATGACACTTCGGCTCATAATTGCCGATAAACCGAAGAAACAGTTTTCGTATTTGGAATCCGCATTCCAAAAAATCTTTGACATCGAGCAACTACAAAATCCATTAACAAAAATTATATGGGCATATTCCTCGTTAAGAAATCGTAACTACTTTTTTCTTTCTTTTTTTTTTTTTGTTTAACCTCCGGAACCAGTTAGGTATATTTTCAGAGGATGAGAGATGAATGAATTGTTGCGTGTGTGAAAAATGCCATGCCTGACCGGGATTCGAACCCGGGACCTCCGAATGAAAGGCCGAGACGCTACCACTCAGCCACGGAAGCCGGCGCATTCTTATACTATGATATGCTAACATTACATGTTTTACCTGTATTTTTATGGCAACAGATTCAAGCGAAGTACACAATTTTCATTGTTGTTCAGCTGTCATTATTTCATTTTACCTGTCTAAATTATTGAATATACACAGATAAAATATTGTTTTACAATATAAATTTTGTATTTCTTTTAATATTATTTTCAGTAAAAAAAAGAATTAAACTTAAATTAGCTTTTTTTTTTTTTGTTTTTTAAGAATGTTTATTAGATACAGAAAGAATACGATTTTCTTCCTATTTTTTTTTGTCTGCTTTGCTTCAATAAAAAAACAGATTTTTAAAGTTTTTTTTACTCTTTATTAGCTGTATTGACATTATTTTTCTAGCTGGCCTCCGTGGCTGAGTGGTAGCGTCACGGCCTTTCATCCGGTGGTCCCGGGTACGAATCCCGGTCAGGCTTGGCATTTTTCACACACGCTACAATTCATTCATCTCATCCTCTGAAGGTATATCTTCAGAGGATGAGATGAATGAATTGTAGCGTGTGAAAAATGAAATAAAAATAAATTAAAATAAAAGAATAAAATTTTTTACAAGTTTTGTTACTAAATATTCCGCATTTGTCATTTATCAAAGCTATAACTACTGGAGTTTTGAGACTTATTTTATACTATTTCTCAGCTCAAATTGCAGAAGAAATCATTAACTTTACTCTTAATTTGGGTCCCAAAAATTGTATTTTAGCTTCTTTATTAAGAGCTGAAATCCGGGCGAAATCTTTCACTATCAGTAACTCAAAAAGAAAGCGTTTCCAGACCTCTGTTTATAGGAACTTTTTTCATTATTTTCACTAGTAGAACATGTCCTGAAAGTTAATTTGCGTGCCCGCGTGTTTGTGTACGGAGGTGCGTATTAATTTGTCCAACATCTTATCCCGTGTGTTTGATAATTATTTATAGTAAGATAAGTTGAGTAAGAAAAAAGTCACAACTAATTCGAGTGTTAAAAATCCATTTCTTTCACTCAGAAGGCCTTTTCGGACCACTCGGATCCATCAGTTAAAAAGAGATTATAATCAATAAATAATAACGAGATGTTTGGTTATTAAGGTTAAGATCAATTAGAAGTGTCAACCAAATTTTGAAACAGTTGTCAATGCGCAGACGTCAATGCAAACTTAAATAGATCATGTTCGAAACGTACTTGGTGGTTCATTAAGTT
>JAAAKQ030019215.1:0-37504 GCA_010016005.3 Zanna intricata
TCATACATTGAAAACCGATATTTTCTACTAAAAAACCGGTTTTCGAATTTCATAATTTTCTCCAAAAAACCGGTTTTAAAAACTGACAAACCCTACTAAATACGTCATTTGGATCAGGAATAATAATATTATGCCTGATTGTCCAGTAAAGTTGGAAGGATCTACAAAAGGTATCGGACTGATGGTAATTTATCCATTTGATTTTACTTGTATGTCTGTAGGTTCTTTTACAATATTGAAACAGATTTTGTCTGTTATTGATTAGCTGATGATTTAATAATAAAACTAATAAGAATTCTGCAATAAACTATTAATCTATTCTGTTTCTTGTTAGATGAAAGGAAGCTAGTAAAGATGGATTTCCCATGGCCTATGGCTGATAAACCGATGTTGTTTTACGTCACCCAGGGTCAGGAAGAAATTGCTGGCTCAGGTACATCTTATTTGAATCGTACTGAGGCAGCAAATGTTGAAAAAATTACCACTAGGTTTCTTCGTTGTGGTGTGAAACCAGAGCAAATAGGTGTAATTACTCCATATGAAGGGCAACGAGCTTATCTTGTAAGTAATTGATTATTTCAAAAAGGTTCTTTTTAAGTCTTATTCTAATCGTTGTATTTTTTTTTGTGTATAAATTTTAAAATAATAGTAAATAAATCTGTAAATTGGTTATCCTTATATTAGTAATTTTCTTTTATGTTTGTACTGTAAAATCGCTGCTATAATTATGTGAAATGTCTTTGTCACACTGAGTAACTGTTTTACTCATATATTTTTACTTTTGAAGTAATACTTATATTTTTCAGGAAAATATTTTAATATTGACAGACTTAAAGTGGATCTTAATTTTTTGTGACTTGAAATGGTAGAAACCTTTTAAAATTAAATTTTTCTTCAGGCAGGGTACTCAAAGGTATAACTTCTCAGGAAATATGGAACTGATAATCTTAAACTTATTGCAGGTTTCAGAAATGAATCCATCAATTAAAACTGTATAAATGGTTGGTTTTTCATAGAGGGCTTCATGTCTAGTGAGACTGATCTTTTTCATGTTATTATTCCCTGTAAATGAATGAAATGTTATTTAAAAATTCTATGCGTATGTGATTTTTTGTGACTTATTTCTTTAGCACTTATTAACCTGTGCTCGCTTACAGGAATCCAAAAATATCATTACAATACTTATAAATAGCAATATCTCTTTTTAATTGTTATGCATTCTAATTAAATATCTTCTGCATTCCACATTGTTTCTTATTCGTAGGAGTTAAAAAAAATTCTAGGCATTATTGTACTTTGTTATGGTATCTAGATGTTTTACTTTTGATAATTGTGTAGGGAAATGCTTCAAATAGTTAAATTGTAATTAAGTATACTACGAATATTTTATATAAATAAAAACTTAAATTATTTGTAGATATATTTGAAAACATGTGTTTGTTGATATTTTAAAACAAATAGTTATTCATTTATTTCGAAGTACTTAAAAAATAATTATGAAAAACGTAAATGGAACCAATTTCAAGCAAAAGATATTTATTTTTAGAGACTTGGATACTTTTTAAAATACCTGATGAAAATTCCTCATGAATACATTTTTATTTTAAACTATTATTAGAAATTTTTAGTTATGTATTCATATGTGATTACTTATGACCATATCTTAAAATAAAACAACTGAATTGCTGCTGCTTTTAAGGCCATCTTTAAAACTGAATAAGTTAAATCAGTATCACTTTCTGTATATATTATGCACATATTGTGTGCACGATAAAATGTAAAAAAATATGTAGATTTACTTATTATTTAGCTATAGAACTTATGCAAACTGCAGTAAATGAATAATTGAATTCAGTGTTTCAATAATATTAATTATTAACAGATGGTATTTGCCGATATTAGTCTCTTTGATTGTAAAAATCTGATCTATCTAGTTTCATTTTAATATATAGTGAGATCTATTTAAAAACACATGGATTTTAGGTCTTTGAGGCTGGAATCAGATGCTTAATATAAAATTAAATGAGATTAAATGCTTAATATAAAATCAAATTTGAACATTAAATAACAGGATAGAAATGCGTATTTAATCAAGTACTCTTCCTTTTTATTTACATCCATAATTTACTTCTATTTAATACATAATTTTTAAGTATAATAATTTAAAGTATGGCATTATTGTCTTTAACAGGTACTTTTTGATAGTAAGACAATTAGAGATTATTGGGTGGGGGAAAAATTATTGATAAATTTTAGATTTAAGAAATAAATTATTGCTAATGAATTTATTGAAAGATAACTCCTCCATTTGTTGATGTATTATTTACCAATGTCATTATAATGTAATTATTTTCCATCAGAAGAATCTGTACACTTTTAGCATTCTTGAGAGAGAAAAAAATTATTTTTATGCCTTATATTTTTTAAGAATTAAACTATGACTTTCATATTAGAGGATGAATATCTAAGAATTTTCTGTGGCTTTGCTGTGGAAGAGGTTAATAGAAAGAGAAATCTATAGGGGGGGGGATTTAGATATGAAAATCAACTACTCTATTTGGAGATAGTAGTCTCGTTGATTGTAAAAATCTTATCTCAATGTAAGATTTTTTTAATGTTTTGACCCATTGAAGTTTTCAACAAATGTTTTAATGTTTTGACAAATGTTCTTTGGCCAACGGCAAACTACTCAAATTGACATGCTATCAAATTATTAAAATAAATTTTTTTTATTTTTGTTGTATCCAAATAAAAGAAAATAATTTTATTTTGGTGATTTATAATCTAAAAGTACATTGTACAAAATATCATTGAATTACTTTTCTAAAGTTAACTGGTGAATCTACAGTTCACTAAGAGGTACATAGATAAAAGTTTTAGAAATCATTGATTTAAACAGCCATTGATGTTCATTGACTGGTTATCTTCACTAATTGTAATGTTATGTAGATTAGATTTTATTGTCATTATCTTGAACCTATAGATTTACTGTCAGATCGTGATCTAACAAAAAATTCTTGTTTAATGTATTGATAGATTAGTATGACTGTTCAAGTTTGTATTTGCTTAAAAAAATAGCATTTGTAATTGGACATATGCCTGTTATTGAAAATGTACTTTAAAACACATTTTTTTTTTTTTTTTTTTTTTTTTATTATAGTCAAGTGGGTTTTTCCCTTCATATATTCTAGATTTGAAATCTGTACTTTTTTGTGATTAAAAGGTTCAGTACATGCAGTATCAAGGTGCACTACATTCTAAATTGTATCAAGAGATTGAGGTTGCCAGTGTAGATGCTTTTCAAGGTCGAGAAAAAGATCTAATTATAATGTCTTGTGTAAGATCCAATGAGCACCAAGGGATAGGATTCTTAAATGATCCTCGACGTCTTAATGTAGCACTAACTAGAGCAAAGTATGGAATTATCATTGTTGGAAATCCAAAAGTTTTATCAAAGGTAAGTGAATTATATATTTGATAGCTTTATTATCTTTAAAACTTTTATTGTTTTCAGTCCAAATTAATTTAAATTATAAAAAAGCTAGCAGAACTTAGCATTTTACTAGATGTTATTAAATTACTGTGATAGTATATTTAATCAACATTTCAAGAAATAAAAAGGAAAAAAATCAGACAAGTAATAGCCTATTTACTAATTACTTTTTTAATTTTAAAAAAACTTTCTGAATTGTGATGATAAAGTAAAAGTTCTTTGCCTTGGTGAGTTGAGTTTCATTTAATTTCAGCTTTGAGAACATTTTGTTGGTAAAATATCTTCTGTTGATCTTGATCTTATACAAATTTTCTTTTGCTTGAAGGAAAGTCACAACAATGGTAATTTGAAAACTAAACAATTTTGTTTTGTCTGTATAGATATCTATTATTTTAACTGCATTTACTTTTTCATGAAATTTTTAGATGATAGATTATTTATATTCTGTGAAGTGCATCATCTAGTCAAATCACATAAGAAAAAGATATGTAAAAAAATCAAGCCTAAAAACAAAATGCTTGAACTCAGAACAATTTACCCTGCCCAATTTCAGACAAATATTGTTGAATTTGATTTTGCTTGAAATAACAATTACAACAGTGTTTAGAGATTTTACTAAATGTTTTCAGGATTACCATTGTCAAAAACCTGCTGTAAGATATGGAAATAATCAGAAATTTTGAACAGTAAAGAATGTCTGTATCTTCTAGGAAGCTGATTTCTGAAAATAGATTTATAGACACTATACTTTATTTTAATCCTCAATATTTTCTTTTTAATATAAGTGTAATTCGTTTATTCTTACAAATAAAAGATAAAAAATTGTCTTTTTAATGACATTGATTTTCATGTTTACGGCAGAGGAGATATTAAATAATTAAAAAAGAGTTAAGTTTGTATTTGTGTAAGAAATACTTGTTGAATTCATCGATTATTAATGAAATAAACCAGTTCAGTTAGATTGAATCAATGTACACCTTGTTATATTCTGTTAGTGAATATTATATATATATATATTTTTTTTTTTTTTTTTTTTACAGCAACCATTATGGAATCATTTACTGAACTTTTATAAGGAACAGAAAGTTTTAGTAGAAGGACCTTTAAATAATCTAAAGGAATCTATGATACAGTTCTCTAAACCGAAACAAATTGTTAACACAGCTAATCCAGGAACACATTTTATGTCAACGACTGTTTATGATGCTCGTGAAGCAATGGTACCTGGTTCAATATATGATAGAACTGGTAACAATAATGCTCCACCTCATTATTTTCCAAGATCTGCAGGAACTGGTGCTACTCTTGATATGTTTGGAAGGACTCATGACCCAATCAGTTACATCTCTCAAGAGAGAGCTCAGGCTGCTCTTTCAAACATGGCTGTACCAGTGGGTATGTTTATGAACATGGCACATATACCTCCAAGGTTCTATAACCAGCATCAACAAGCTCTACAAGGTAAGTAATTTAGATTACTGCAGTGATATTAGTTTTGTAGGAGTTTGTGGAAACTATCAGAGTATTTCCATATTCAATTCCATTTTTATAAATAATTATTAAATGATCAAAGTTGTTTTTCTTACAGTGGATTTTTATGATTGTTTTATTTTTGAAGTAATAGAGTGAATTCTTTTCTATTATATCTAGCCAGACAGGAGCTTTGTCCTCTGTATGTGTTCATATCCTCATGTTTGTGAGAATATTAGGTATTGTACTGGAATATTTTAAGAAAAGAAATAGTTGTATGTAGAGAATATTTTTCAGAACATTTTGGCTTTTTTATGTTTAGAATAGGCTCTAGCAAGTAAATGTAGAATTTAATAGTTTTTAATAGAAATTTTAATATTTAATGCTAGCCATCTTCTTTATTTAGTCTTGTGTGAGGTAGCGGTAAGTGCCAATCCAGCCATTGCTATTGACACAGTGCGGACCATGTGATCTACTTTCTCGCTAAATGAAAGATCCTTTTTTTCTGCTAGTAACTAATCCCTTTCTTTTACTAATAGAATTAATAAATAAAAATACAAATATAAAATATAAGTAAAATAATCTGTGTTAAGAAATTAAATGATCTGTAAATTAATCAATAACAGACTGCTTCTAACTGGAGAGAGAGTCGCTGAGTTGACACACCACCATTGGTTGTGTGCCAACAACAATCACACAAACCTACGCACTGTCCTTTTTTATGAGAAAGAAATAATTTAATTTAAAATACCACTAGACTTAAAATCATACTGATGAAAAATCTTTCAGTGCAGATTTTTTACTGCAGTTGAGTAATAGATGTAGTATATGAAAAATAAATCTGTAATCAAAACCCGCTATGGAAGTGGAACTACTTTGGAAACTGTAAAACAAAAAAAAAATTCAGTTATGTAATATATATATTTTTTAAAATTAGCCATGCATAAAGTAATTTTTTTTAGTCAGACCTTTTTGGTAAATAATATAGATTACTATAACCAGTATCCTAATTGACTAATATTAATATAATTCATAAATAAATAATATTAATGATTATAATGACTAATAATAAACTAGTCATAAATAAAAATTAATATGCTAATTAACTAGATTTTACTACTACCTGATAGAACTAGTTAATTAGAATTTTTTTTTTGAAAATGTTTTTTAATTTGAGGTGATGAAAACAATATGAGGTGCTAACCAAATATTCCCGAAATGTTGTGCTAAGTTCAATTACATTATACCTGGATCTAATTCACTTCAAAGTAGCACCCTTGGGAACTCAGGCAATGATCCTAGCACCTGTAGCATGAATGGAATGCATCCTGAGGGCTTTGTGAGATATTACAACAATTTCATTTGAATCTGGGTTAAATCCTTATCCATTCAACTTAAAAAAGAGAAATAAATTACATGGAGTTAGGTCAGGCAAATGTAGTGGATGAGGAACAACCACAATGTTTTTTTTTTTATCAAAAATTGCATGATGAAATCCATGTCTTGACTTGACATGGTCTACAACCCCAGCCACTTCTGTGGATGTTTGTTTCTCATATTCTCCCCTTAGCTGCCTAAAGACAGATTAATAAAATTCTTGATTAAGTGCCTAACCAGGAAATATGAACTCATTTTGGATAATCCAAACAGCAAAGAAACAAATAAATAATGATGTAAAGTTTCAAAGGATACAGCCTGAGAAGAGAATCTGGACAAATTCAAAGCAGTTCTTTCAGTTTATTGCCAACAATGATGTGGCACTTTCTTTTTTCTTCATTCAGCAGTCACTGCACAGATCTTGTAGCAATCCTTCTAATGTTTAATTCTGTGAAAAAATTTGCTGACATTTGTCTTAATATAATCCTGCAATATATACCGATGTTATTGATATGCATTCTGAACAGCAATGACATTTTCTGATGTTAATGCTGATCGATGGTCGTCCTGAATGTTCATCATTAATAGATTGCATTGGATGATATTGCTGTTTTTAAAATGTTAAAATATCATACTTTGTGCTTAGCCTAAACCATCATTACCAGTCGTCACCTGCACCAACATTTTGTGCGTATCTGTGACTTACCAAATTTAAAATAGAAGCTGATACAGATACGCTGTTTTCTTATATTTTTTTGTTGCATAATTTCAATCATAAGCAGATATAACAATGGAAAACCCATACAATAGCATAATTGAAGTCACTAGGCTTGTACTGACTTACAAAGTATTAGCCCAAGAATTCATGCTTGTTAAAAATTTCTGTAACTTTTTTAATAGTGATTTTATGTACAATTACAATATCAGACATTTTATGCGACTTAAATTAACATTTTGTGAGCGTAATTATTTAATAATCAGCTATAAAAATTAATATCTTGGAAATTATATTCTTAAAAGTACAAGCATTTTTAAAAATGTGTTTATGGCTTTATCTTTAGAACATTGCAGATAGATAGAAACTTAAGTGTTTTTGGTTACATTGAATAAGTTTTGTTAGTTTTGGATTTGTGTTTCACAGTTTATTTCTAAATAAATATAATATGTATTTAAGTAAGTATATTACTGATTCTAGGATCTCTGTAACATGTGCACTTTGAAAGTATACAGAAATTGCTTAAAAAAAATTGTCCACTTAAAAATGTTTATTTGGTATTAATTTTGGAAGTTTCACCTTCTTAACCTTTTTCCATCTTAAATAATCTATTAATTAATTTAAAATATTTATTTAAAGACCCATAAAGTATTTGATGAAATGTTGTATCTAGATTTTCTTAAATAATTTTTCAGACTATAAAATACATCTAGTTTGGTATTAATTTTTATGAATACTGTAGTAGAAAAACCCCAGTTACTAAGTTTCTGATTACAATTTTAGTTTCCTCACTGAATGAATAGCTATATTTTACATATAATAAATGAATGATTTAAGAAAGTTTTTGTTAGCATAATCACATTTGTCATGTTATAAACATTCTTATATAAATTCAAAATCTAAAGAATCGCATATATTTTGTAATTTACTGAAACTTATAAATAAAAGGTGTGTAATCATGTGACAAAACAGCTGTATTAAAACAGGTTAAATGAATTAAGTTTCTGAAATTTAAATTTGTGTAATGGTTTATTTAGTTACTATTTTAATTGCTATAGCATAATTGTGTAGTTATATGTAATAATTATAAATAATAAACATAAAATAGTAATCTAATTAAATAAGCTAAAGATCTTACACATTTCTACAGTAATGACTTACTGTCGAGAAAGTAATAAGAATTATTGCATGTAAATACTTATTGAAAGATTCATAAAGCGATGATATTCTCTTAAATGAATGTTTCTTGAGACTGTACATGATGCTCCCAATGCCTTTGCTATTCTTCATAGGAATGCATGACTTTTCTCATGGGTATAGTGTTGAGACCCTTTCACTACTCTTTAGATGTTTTCCAATGAGGCAAAATACCAAGTTATGGAAAAAAATCACAAGGTACCAAGTTGGGGTTGTAAAGTGAATGTGGAAAGACTGTAATCGATTTTATGGCCAGAAAATAAAATACCCTACCAAGATTTAAAAAAAAATCTTGAAAACAATTATTACATACAGCAAAAACTAAAAGTATAGGGAATGATTAATTCTATTACATAGGCAGTATGTAGTTTTATACGGATTTGAATACTAGATCGTGGATACCGGTGTTATTTGGTGGTTGGGTTTCAATTAACCACACTTCTCAGGAGTGGTCGACCTGAGATTGTACAAGACTACACTTCTCAGGAGTGGTCGACCTGAGATTGTACAAGACTACACTTCATTCACATTCATACAAATCATCCTTATTCACCCTCTGAAGTAATACCTTACGGTGGTGCCGGAGGCTAAACAGATAAAGGCAGTATGTAATTACAATCATTGTATGAATGGTATAAAAGGTTATCAAATACAATAGAATGAAGAATCTTAATACCTTTACTTAAAACATAGTAACAATCTACAATCTTTGGTTTATAACCCGATTAATATAAAAGTATAAAAATATTTTTCATACAGGTAAAATATTACAGATTTCAAAAATTTATTTACCCCTTAATGGTTCTTTATTTTAGAGGACTTTTAAAAAAAAAAATTTAAATCCATTGATTTAAAATATATATATATATATATGTTATGACATGATGATGACAAAGATGTGAAAACATATCTTCTATGTATATTTTTCTCACAATAAAATAATATACTACAATAATAATAATATATACTTATAATAAAAACCACTAATAAATTATTTTAATAAAAATAGTTCATAAATATTTATGAATTTAGGCAAAGAGGCCACATACAATCACATTTGCCAATTCACAGAGCTGTAATTATATTTCAATTTAAAACTAGTAATTTTTTAATGTTTTTGAAATTAAAATGTTTTAAGAAATTTTATTTTCTGTTTACCATCTTAGTGTGGAAATTTCTAAAACAAGGGGCAGCACAAAGACAAACATCACATTTACAGCGATAATATTGTGATTCCTTACTTACGTTGTTTGCATAACAAACAATACATCTTGTTGCTGTACCCTTTTTTTCTGTAGCTGTACCCTTTTTTTCTGTAGCTGTAATATATGACAGGAAATTTTGTTCACAAAGATAAACTGAAAGGTAGAACTGCTTTTTATACTATACTTTTTGTCCTTTTCTTTTGATTACATTATAATCATGAACAATGTTTGGAATCATTGCCTTTTTTCCTTTCTGTACTACTTTTACACAATCTAACTTGTGTTTAGTTGTCAAGCACAAGAATTTCTGTTTATCTTGCCAATTAAAAACATTTTACTGTCCTTATCAGACACTACATAAATTTAATTTTTATTTAATTTTTTTTTTGCAATATATCTTGAAATGCCACCATACCTATATAAGTCAGTATATTTCACTTGCTCAGAGCCAGAGAAAGTTCAGGACTGCTACAATTGTTAATGTAAAGACCTTTGCCAAAATATCTTTATCAGTCTGTTTGCATAGATAAAACCTTGAAAACTGTTGTAGTATTTTATATTAAGAAATTTTTACCTCAAAGAATAGTCTACTTCACTAGAATATAATCTAATTTATCAGTAAAAACTAACCTGAATAAAGAATATATATTGTTAGGATCATCAATAGCAAAGTTTATTCATGAGTACCACTAAATATTTCAGGGTTGCAGAGCTTTGCGGTAACATTATAAGTAAGCCATTCTAAGCCCATTGTATTGTCCTTTTTTTAGTAACAGATATTCGAGGTCTTTTACCTCTCTGAACAGGAGATTGTAAATCCTGCTCATGCTCATCATTGGTAATATCACAAAGAAAATCAAAATCGCTATCAGCTAAATCATTTAAAAGTTTAATTAACACCACCCATTTACACGTGATGAAGACAACAGGCCATGTTGTTTTAATAAATATCACAATACCCAATTGCCATATCAATAATATTATAAAACACTAGTAAGTAATTTAAATAATAATATGAAGATAGTTTACTCGCATAAAAAATTAAAGTTATAGTAAACAATAAATTAAGGTTTTAGTAAACAACTGTTATTTACGTACGGTCACATCGACAGACAAAAATGGTTGGAGATAAAAGTATAACTGAAAATTGCATGAAAATAATAGTAAATGTTTGAAAACAAAACAATAACACAAAGAAATAATAAAACTTAACAGGAATGAAACTCGAAAACAAAAACAGATTAATAGTGTTAGCTGTTAAAAACTATACAAAACAAGTCTAGCCAAGATTAGAGAACAAATAACATTACTTCTGAAGTAATACAATAGTTTCGGAGGCTAAACAGAAAAAAAGAGAGTGCTTCAGTGTTAATTTTGAGACTAACACTTGTGCAGTAACTTGTCAAAAAACAGAATAAAACCAGTCAATTTGTAATGACAAATTATTTTGTCAATGGCACTTTTAAGCAGAAAAAGTCATCTAGTCATTTATTTTATTTTTTTTAAATAATCATTTTTGGAATTATTAGTTAATTTATTGAATTTTATTTTTCCCCATATTTTGACTTGCTTAGTATCACTTTAGTCAGCCCATTATCCAAGTCTCTTTAAAGGGACTGTTTTGATTTTGCAGTCCTCCCAGTACTTTTTCATCTCTCAGTTTTTTTTTTGTGTTGCGAGTTTGCCTTATGAATGTGAAACTGAATGTTTTTGTCCTTTGAATCTTGTCTGTAGTGCCTTCTGGTGTAAGGCCAATTTCTTTCAGGTCCTTTCATATTTCTCTGATCCATCTGTATCCTGTCTTGGTGTTTTTCAAATTGAGAATCTACTGTACAGCTGCATTTCAAAAGCCTTGAATCTTGCATACTCACGATGTGTCCAAACAATCCTGGTCTCCTCTTATGCATGGTATCAGTGATAGGAGTTCTAACTCTTTTACAAGACTGTATTAGGCACATTCCCGCACTGCCCGTCTTTCTGGTACTTTCTACCGACACAGGTTCTTCCAATTCTTTTGGTTTTCTGTTGTATGGCTGTCTTTGATTGTTTGTTCAGGTGGAAGAGCGTTTCTGCTGCATAATTAGCTTCTGGTTTTATGACTGTGTTGTAGAGGCTTATATTTGCATTTATTGGTAGGCATATTTTATTGTAAGTGTAACAGGTTAATTTTTTAACTTCAGTTTGTTTCTTCTTTGGATTGAGGTTAGCAAGTTAATTATTTCAGTTATTTAAATTGGGTTAACAATTTTGATTTTATTACTGTTTATGTTTAGTTCTTTTGTGTTGATTTTTGGGGCATAAATTCTTTTTGAATGATTTTTGAGGCTAATTTTATTTGCAATTTTTGAAGTTCTAATATTTGTTTTAGCTTCGTCGATGTTGTCTACTAGCAGTGCCAAGTCATCTGCAAAACCAGGTTTGTTTTGATTTTTTGGCTTATTTTTACTTTTGGGGGCATTTTTTGAGCCAAACTCCTATTACCATTTTTAGACTGCAGTTGAGTAATAGCGGTGAAAGCCCATTGCCTTGATGCAGTCTTGTTTTGATCTCAAATGATTCCGAGAGCTCAGCTCTGAATTTTACCTTCGACTTAGTGTTTGTGAGTGTCAGTTTTATCATGTTTATTAATTTGGTCTGTAAGTGAGGTATCTTAGAATTTTTAATAGGGATTCTCTGGATGCAATTATATGCTTTCTTGAAGTTTGCAAATGTTATCACCATGTCTCCACTTTGTTTTTTGTTGTGATCCATAATTAGCTTGAGACTCATGATCTAGTTTGGACAGCTCTTCTGGAGTCTGAAATCCTACCTGTTATTTGTTCTAATCCATTATTAGCTTGAAACTCATGATCTGGTCTGGACAGCTCCTCTGAGGTCTGAAACCTTACCTAGTATTCTCTTAGTTCTTTGTCAAGTTGTAAACCGATCCTGTTGAGGAAAATTCGTGAAAGAATTTTGTATGTTTTGTTTAGGAATGAGATTCCCCTGTAGTTGTTACTATCTGCTTTTTTGTGTAGTGGGTGGATGAGTGCTATTGTCCAGTGTTCTGATAGTTCTTCTTGGATCCAGATGTTGACATGCTATTGATGAAGGGCAATCTTTTGCTGGTTTTCCTGCATGTTTAGGGATCTCCAAGATCTGATCTCCTGCTGCTTTGTAATTTATCTTACACTGTGCTTTGTAAACTTCTTTTATTATGGAAGGGTTGATGTTTTCTGTGTTGTTATTGGGGTGCTGGTGTCAGTGTAGTTATTGATACACTGTGTGGGTGTGTTGAGTTTTATTGGTTTTTTCAATTTAGGAGTTTGTCAAAATATTTATCTAGGATTTTCGCATTCTTTTTTGTTATGGGCAGATTATGGTGTTCATCCTTCTTTAGTAGGGTTGGGGGTTCATATTTTTGGAGTTGTTTTTTTGAAGGTTTTCTAATACTCTCAATTACATTTGGTTGAATTTTTCTATTGATGTGTGTTTTTATTTTCCTCAGGGTTTTGGAGGTTTCTTTTCTTTATTACTTTTTGGAACGATATTTCTGACTTTTGGTATTTGTGATATAGTCGTGCTTTTGATATCTTCTCCACTGTTTTGTCATATTCGCAAATCAATGGTGGCATTAAAATTCCACATTGATGCTTTTTGTGGGGTTTTATTGGGGCCAACTCTTCTACTGCAATTTTTAAGGTTGTTTACTGGATCTTTGAGTTCACCCATTATTATTTTTTCAGTTGCTTTTTGGTAATTTTCATTCTTGATTAGTTGGATAGGGTCTCTTTTTCTTTTAGTTTTAGAGCTTGGTTTTGTTGCTTTCTTTGTGAGGAGTGAACTTAATTTAACTTTTTAGATCTCTTTGTCGTGGTGTTTGTCCATGAAGACATGATCTAGTTGCCATTTCTCTTTTAGTGTAGTATGGTTTGAGATTAGGTTGTGGTTTCTGCAGAGATCAAAGAGTCTGCCAGTTTTCATTTGTTCTCTCTTGGGCCATGTTTCAATGATGTTGTAGTATTCTCTTTCTCTACCTAATTGAGTGTTGAAGTCTCTGATTATAATTTGTTTGATTTTTGTTCTGTTCCCTATATGATCATTTTTTTTTCTGTTTTTTGTACGATCATTAATGGTTGGCTGTTAAGGGGTCTCTTGTGTTGGGGACTAAGTCCTGAGTTCAACTGTAGATATGATCTAGTCAGGTGGTAGTTTTGAACTTTGTTTAGATTCAGTTAACTGGACAAATTTCTTCTACATGTTTCAGATATATCCAGCCGCACCTTGTGGAGACTCGATCCTAAACAAACAATTGTGTCCATTGAATAGTTTATTAATGAAATTTTCATAACAGATACTATCTGAATAAATATTTCTGAAACATTTAACAAACCCAAATTACACCACTTTCTGTACTACAGTATTATCTTAAACATTGTTGAATAAGTAAATCTTACTAATGTACTGAACTATAATTAATCTTGGTATTATTAGTTGTGATAAATTTAAACTCTTGAAAATCGCTTAGGATTCCATAAAGTCAAACATATTAATAAACTGTGATTAAATAAGTAATTGATATTGGGTGCATCTCAGTTCACAGTGATTTTTACAGCCATTTGAATTTTAGTAGCATGAATGAATTTTATGCATTTATTTATATTTATAGAAGTATGTCATTTCTATTTCATTCGCTTTTCATCTAGTAAACGATTATGTTGTGTACAGTAATTTGATCAATGATGTTTGTAATGTTTATTGGATGAAAAACGAACCAATAGAAATCAGAAATGACAAACGTCTAACACAGTTCAGACAAAACTTATGTTAAAAATAGAAAAATCTTTTTATCTACTGTAGTACTTCTAAATATTTTTAACATTAACAATTCCTCTTATTAAACTTTAAAGAATTAGAAGTGCAGTTAATATACCTTAAACTAAATTAATTAAAATAGTTCAAATGAACTAAATCTTTATAATTGCATGTTAGACAAAACCATCATTAGCCTTACATAGAGTATGGTAATGATAGAGCCACCATGACTACCGTATGGTGTGGTAGATCTTGGCTACCTTTAGCCTCTGTCTGTTGGTTCTTAATGTGTGTACAGAGTTTTATAGAGATAATGGCAATTGTATTATACTTCATGCCAAAACCTGACTTCAGAAATTCCCAAATATTACAAAAATTGAGTTAACATACGTTTAGCACAAATTAAGTGTAAATAAGTAATTGTTTAATTACGTGAATAATATAACCACATGTTTTGTCTTTTTAATGTTTTGTGTTACCCATTATACTGAGTTAAAATAATTAAATTTGTATGCTGTAGCACGGCAAAATCAGAGAGGTAATCGCAACATTGGAAGCAGTCGCATGCGGAATAAGATGAACTCAATGGCTGGCAAGAACAAAGCAGGAATCGGCCTGAGTCAGACCAATAGCCAAGATGTTACACAACCTTACAGTCAAGGAATCACTCAAGGAATGTCTCAGGTATGTAAAGTAATATAAAATTGTTTTTATGATCCATGAAATCAGAAATAACTGGTGAAATCCTGGTAATATAAAATATTTAATAGAATTAGTAAAAAGTTCCGTAAGTTTCACTTCACAATTTTTAAAAATTTATTACATTTTTATTTTATATCAAAAATTGGGTAGTTACATATTAACCTGTCAACCATAACCACAATGATCCTGTAACTTTGAAAATACTTCAAAGTTATTGGATCATTAACATTTTTTAGGTATTAAAAATATAAGCATTATTGCTTATGATTATAGATTTAAATTAACGAAACTTAACCTGCTTGCTTCACTCGTTAACCTCAACTAATTAACAATAAGGTTTGGATTATTTAAGTAATAAAATAATTGTAATAATTACTGAATTTATAATTTAAATACTCAAAACATAATGTTTTGTTTGCCTCAGAGTTGCTTCTACTTCTAAATATATCTGAAAATTATTTTTCAGTTATTATCAGTTGCTTCTCTTCGTTAATCTTTGTTAATTCTTATTTTCCATAACCTGGAATCTTTTGATGACAACTTCAGCTTTGGAAAAGCCAAACATCATAAGGAGCTAAATCTGGCTTTTAGAGGGACTGGCAAACCAGTCCCTCTAAAAGCCATTTTTCCTAGAATGAAGAATGGGCCTTCATAGTAAAAAAAATATTGTACCAATTTTTACTTAAGTTCACATAAGATTAGAGAAGTACTGTTGTAGCTAAATTCCTCCTTTGTTTAATTTGTATTTGATGTGTATTTGAAAAAGAATTTTGATGGTTGTCTAAATTCTACTTATCAATTACTAGTTTGTCATTAGTTTTTTAGCTTCCAGTATGGAACTCCAAAACTGATCCCTAGACTTATCAACTATGTTGTTGGCATTCTTTATTGCAAATTACAATATCTTATATGAGTAAAATATATTAAGGGAATAATTGTAAACATACACCCATATAAAAGTTTTACCCCATAGTTGTACAAATTATGGTATAAATTTTCAAGATTTTAGTTTTTTTTATTGTAAAGGCTTTACATAATCTATTGCTATGATTACAAGGATCACTTGTTTTCAACTGCCTTTTGTAACAACTTGTGATGTAAAATTTTTCATATTTGTTTTGTTTTTGAAGGGTATGTCACAGCCTGGATTAAGTTTGTCACAGCCTGGTTTGAGCCAGGCTGAGTTGTCTCAGGACAGTTACATCGTTGGTGAGTTTCAGTCCCAGATGGATGGACTGTTGTCTCAGGATTCTACATACCAAGGTGATAGATATCCGGGCCCTGCTGCTCACTTTTCTCAGGTATTTAAAAAAATAATTTAATCTGTTACTATATATTGTCTACAAATTTTTTGGCTATTTCTGGACAGAAAAAATTAAATTACTTCTTGGCATATGTAAAATGAAATCTTGATAATTTAAAAATTCAAAGGAATCTTAGAAAAAAACTAAAATTTAAAATAGTATTAATTTAATAAAATTTGGCATTTTAAAAAATGTATTTCAGTATGTAATGATAAAAATTATAAAGTAAAACTAGAAATGCTGTGAAGTAGTATAAAAATAACTTTTTAAGTAATGGAGAGCAGGTAGTTTAAAGATGTAAAACGAATAAGATATTAACTTATCTATATGGGTAAGTGTACTTGCCAGATCAATACTGCAGTGGTATGCAATAGTGTAACTTCAGGATATAGTTTAAACTAACATTGATCTAGTTGTACTTTGAAAACTACCAATAAAAAAATGTATTTGACAAATTCTACCTCTTGTTAATGATTAGCATTTAACGAAGAAAAAATGGGTGTATATATGTGTCAAATTTAAAATTATACACACACTAAAGCCTCATTTTGCCAATTTGTGTATAATTATAAAATGATTTAGATATTAAAAAAAACTTATTTATTGAAAAATGCACAAACCCAAATAAAGCCATGTGCATTTGCAGCTGTTATAACCTACATAACCAGTATGGTTTCACTTTTAATTCAAGTATAATTAATGGAAAAGTCATTTCAACATGACTTAAGGAATATTTATTATTAAGGGTAAGTTTAATTCAGAATTACATTATCTGCTATTGATTATGGACTGTTATAAAATTATAAAGCTTGCAGGTTATATTTGTAAATGTTGAGCAATATGAATACTGTAATACACATTGTCCTCTTGAAAACGAATTGACTATCTTGTAGACTATTTGCTGTAATAGCGTTTGAACATTACTGATGCCACATTTAAGAAAAGATTTGATAATTTATTTTGTTCACTTGCAACCATGATGCCTTCACCTACTTGCAGATCTGAATGGTGTAAGCAGTTTCAGAGCCTCCTTTGGCATTTATCTGATGAACACTGGCATCAATCATCCATCTATTCCACTCTTTTCAAAGGTTTTAATGATCAAGGTCATTAAAACCTAAGAGTTTTAAAAGGTTTGTTTAATGATCAAGGGGCTATATTTGAGATGTTCCTTACCAATTATTTGGGTGAGAGCACTTCGGCAGGATTCCTCTACTGACTGACAGCCTATATTGTGCGAGAAGTTCATGCGACAAAGATCTTGGAAATTAAAAGACTGTGCAAGGCTTTGAAAAAAAAGCACAACAGTTTGTACCTTCATTATATAAGTAAAAAAGGGCATCTTATACTGCAGAAAATACAATTGTGTGTTCACCTATTAATTTTTTGTCCGCTCTTCTCTTTTATCAGATCTCATTTTCTTTTTCACATTGCACTTCATCATAAATATTTTATTTTCGTAATTCACTTGTAGCAATTATATTATCTTCCAAAATGATAAAAAAACTGTACAGTAATGTATTTAGACTACGGTACATTTATTTGTGTCAAGTTTTCTTTTACTTCACTGTATCACACTTGTGGAAGTTGGTTAGTAGTTAATAGCTTTCATTGAAATTTTTCTGTTAGCATTTGACAATCTTATTAATTGCAATCAATGACAATTTTTATTTACATGTGTTTGACTTACTGGAGTTGTGCTGCATCAGAAATTTAAGCACTTAAATTTAAAAAAAACAGGTCACAATATAAATATGTGTCTCGGACAAAACATGTTTTCTGATTAATTAATTATATGCTATTTAATGTAGTTGAATATACGTAGGTATAGTATAAGCATGTAATACTTTAAATTTAATTATTATACTACCTTGAATGTCTGATATGCAGAAACCATGTCTATTTTTCAGTTCGATTTTTGGTCAGTTAATTTGTTAGAGCTGCTTGAATGTGCACTTCAATTTTGAATCCTTCAAATAGGCCAGTGACAGCCTTTTAATTGCCTCATGAAATCAATGAATTATATACATTTTTTCCTCTTAAATGACATAAGCACTAAATAGTTGCATTTAGTATAAGCAACCAATTATTCGACTGATGATAGAGAATTCTTTAAACCAATCTCTCCAATGATTTATTTTTTCTTTCAGCCGTACTGATCATGTGCCAGAATGTCTTCGGGCTGTGGGAGCAGCTTGATGGCGAAGTGAAACGGCAGTGGCACGATTAGTGCGAGACTTCACTCCAAGCAGTTACATGCCACGTCATGACACAAGCGATCGCATCGTGGGAAATGGCTAAACATGGATAACATCGACCTTTGCGATTAAACTTGAGGGCAATTATTGAGTTTTATTTGACATTCAGATAAACACATGCTATATAATATTGCATATACAATTTTGATACCACTTTATTTGAAATTGTTGTAAACAATACCCTCCATTTAATAAAAGTAGAGCAGGTAATAATGTTTTTATTTAATTAAAATCATTTGTAATTTTTGTGTTAATATTTATTCTAATGGATTTAATTTGTAATTAAGCTCTGCTAGTGAAAAAATTGTTTGATGTATACTAATAATAAAAATCATAAAATGAATGTTGTTTTAATTATGATCATTATTGTAACAAGTGAAACCAATTTACTGTTAAAAAAAATTATTTGGTTATTTTACCAGTTTTTGTAATCAGTTAAATCAGATAAGTGGTTAATTTATTTGTTAATGCATATTATTAACTATAGTCAAAATAAAGTTTCATGAATTGCTCAAATTAAATTTGTAAGATGTTTAGTTTATTTAGGAATAAATTTTCTTTTCTTTTTTTTTTTTTTTGAGAATAATATGATAATGCTTCCTTCCTTAAACCATTTATTTATTACTGTTTCAATTATGTCTAAGAAAAGGAGTAATATTAATTTGTTTCTGTTGCAATTGGAAAGTGCACAATCAAAATTATTATATTTTTTGTTATTAAATTTTTTAATTTATGTGTATTAAATTATATTAATGTTAATTAAAACACATTTTGATAGAATATTTTTATTGAATTAACTAACCTTAATCTATGAAACTATATATTTCTACTTGGAATTATTAAATTTCACATCTTGTGAAACATACATATACACGCAATATATTATATCTTTATTCCCTTTACTTATGTATCCTGGGAAGTGATTTTTCATATTACTGACATGAAAAAATATTCTTGTTTATTGGTTTAATAAATTAATTATTAAAGTAAATTATTTATCATTATATCTTCATTAAAAAAAAAAATTTCAACTTAAGTAATGAGAACTAGTTATAAAGAAATTGTTTCATTTATTGAAATATCACAATAATGATGTTCCTACTTTGAACTCATCTTCACCTTCCATAGAAATGAATTGTTTTCTTTTTTTTGTCATTTATATACCTCATGGGCAGGCAAATTTTTTTTTCCATTTACCAGATAGGTGATAAACCAGTACCTGGTTTAGCACCTACTAGATGGAATTCTTTTAGAACTTCTTGCACAAATTCAGTTTGGTTTTATTTATTTTGAATTATTTCCTCACGTATCAGTAAAATTTCTGGTGTATTTTTTTGTTTTTTATGACTAAATATATTTATAAAACTTGCAAACAAATTCAATTTCATAAATAATATTCAAACACTTAAAAGATTTGTTAAATTAATGCATTCAGTATTTACGTAAATATTTACACAAATATTTAAAATAAGTAAATAATTATGGAGGTAATCTTCAGTTTTTTTTTATCCCAATATTTAAATCGGGAGTCACAGGACACCATGTAGAAATATAGCAACCTTTTGAGGCTGATTTCAACATATATATGATTGTACTATTACAAACTACAGGAATGAATCGTATTTATTTGTAATTGTGCTATAATAATTTATTGTAAATTTTTAAAATTTGGATTTTTACAAAATCTCATTATTTTTTTGCTGTATTAAAGGTTCATAATATCATGAAATGTGACCTAAAATCATTAGCCTTGCACAAGTTGTTTTTTTCAAATTATTAACCATCATTGTAACATAATTATGTTCTTCAGTCCCCAGTTTATTGCATTTAAATTTTTCAGATTGTGATTTCTCTCATCCCATGCTTTATTTGAAATCTTGTTAGCAGCTGAAAGTTTGTACTAAATTTTTAATTAAACAAATTTTATTATCAAATTCCCTTCAAATTACTACTTTTTAAAAAATGTTGGGTTTATATCTTTTTTTCATGACTGCAATTTATATAATAAATTGTCCTTGTTCCACCAAACTCAACTTTTCTCCATTTTTATATTTGTTAGTTACTTTTATTTTACTTATTAGTTTACTTTTTACCTCATCAATTTATAGTTAAGCATGATGTGTATTTGTTGTACTTAACTTTAAAATTAAAATAACAATATAAATTAATACAAGGTTTACACTGTGCACCAACAGATGGAACAAAGAAGATTTTCTTCTTTTTCAAAAGTATAAAAATATATGACTCTTAACTCTAAAACTCTTGAAATTTGCTGAGTTACTGCTGCCTTTATCTACTTTAAAAGGAATAGATAAATTGTATCTGTAGTAATAAATTTGTAATAATGATATTTATATTGTGAGCTGTTGGTGTAATCATATACTCTTTGTTTTCACAGTCTGAAAAATGACTATCCGAGTAGAACAGCAGTTTCTGTAGTTAAAATCATACAATTAAATTAAACAAATGAAGTGGCAAGAAGAACCAGTTAACATTGTAACATTGTTAACATAGTAACATTGATATATATTTATGATTGATTTTACTTTAAATCCTTTAAGTGTTTAAGTTTTGAAATATTACTGGAAGCAATTATCTGGAGAAGTAACTTTGTTACAAAGTTCTTGAGATGAAACACAACATATAAAAGTCTGATTTTGTTGATCAGCAATTCAAAATTATTCTCTTGATATATTTACTAATAGTGCAAGGAAACTTTTATTTTTTCACCAATACTTTTAACTATGGATTACTTGATTATTTATAAATATAATGAGAAGTTTCTTTAAAGAATTTAACTGTATAGCATTGTCAGTTTTTTATTAGTTTGTTCTGTAAAAGAAAAAATTTACGTATTATATAACCTTTATTCAATAATTGTCCCTTGCTTTATTACTAATATCAATGTATGGGATTGATGAAATATTTCACTATTTATTGAAAAAAAAAAAAAAAAAAAAATTGTATCCTTAATTATTGTTGTTCTTGGGCTTTTTGTGAGTGATTTTTTTTTAATGTTAAGTGTAAGTATTTTTATTTTAACTGGTTTTTGCTAAGAAAAAACTTGATTTTTTTTTTTTTTTTTTTTTGTTTTTTTAGTTTTTTTTTTATTAGAAGGTATATGGAAAATGTTACTATTATACTCTTACTATTAGTCCTTTTTTCGGTTATTATATTAGTTCATTCATTCGTTCGTTCTTTCTTTAGAATGTTTACAGTTAAATATTTATGTATTTTTATAAAAAACCAAGAATTTATATATATAATCTTTTTTCTTCATTGAATGAAAATAATGTAGTTGTTTTATATATATTTCTATTATTGGTTAAATAATATTCAAATAAATTTTTTTCAGCTTTGCTAAAATAAAAAAATTCATATTGAATTTCAAGTAAAATCTGCTAAATGTACAAAACATTTGAAGTAAAACATTTAACCCACAAAAATTAATTGAATTGAATTATCAGTAAAATAGTAAATTTTTATTTTAAATTCTTTAACAAATTTTTATTTTAGATCCTTTAAGCATTTAAGTTCTAAAATATTTAAAGCAGTTGTACAATAAGTACCTGTTACAAAGTTCTTGAGAACTTTGATTTTATTATTATTTTTATTTTTTTTATAGTTTATGAAACAATTGTGTTATTTTTAATTATTTAAAAACATGATTTAAGTTAGTGTTATTTTTGTTGGAATTTTGTTTTATCATGTAATTTATTAGTTGAAAGCATTAAAGTATACTAAAATGATTAATTTATTTTTTGTGTTGCTTTCATTTACCGAACTGAATGTTGAAGATGCTTGGTTACACAAATATATTAAACAGGTTTGCATATTTTAAACTTTAATAAATTGATAAACCGTAATGGATTTTTAAAGAAATCCATAAAACTGCATCTTGAGAGCACATAAATAAAATTTTATTTCTTTTTATGAACTTTTTTGATAAGTAAATTCCTTATTCATTGGTAAATCCCCCTATACAGATAAAAATATGTATGAATATCCTTTGTCAATTTTCTGATATGTTGATACCTATGTAATTGTACAGTATTTACTGTTAGGAACACAAGAACTGTTAATTCATTACTGATTTTATGTACTTGTTATTTATTGTCCATAAATGTGTGTGTGAATATTAAAATTTACTGAGATGTATGTCTATGATTAATCTGGGTTTTTTTTTTTTTTTTACCTCCGGAACCATTGTTAGGTTATATTTTCAGAGGATGAGATGAACGAATTGTAGCGTGTGTGAAAAATGCCATGCCTGACCGGGATTTGAACCCGGGACCTCTGGATGAAAGGCCGAGACGCTACCACTCGGCTACGGAGGCTGGCAACCTGGGTTTAAATTTTTTCATAATTTTTTTCTTCGTACAAAGAACAGCATAAAGTTTATAGGTTGCATGCATTGGTATAATTTTTCTTTTATGTCTGAAGTTATAACTGTTGATTACTTAATTTGATTTGATTTTGTCTGAATGTTAGTTTCAGTGCTCAAATTTTCTGATATAGAAAATAAACATATTGTATATTACCTTATAAAAAATATAAGATAAAAAAAATAATGAATCTTAGATTACCAGCAACAAAGTGTTTTGCCCGAAATTCATATTGTTCTGACCAGGTAATACTTTTATCCTTTTCCCTTCATAATGCTTGTAAAAATGTTCATATTTGTCTAACATAATTAATATTTATAATTCATATTTTATCTTATAATATTTGATTAATCCTAAGATGTAATATGATTTTTTGTATTTTGCAATTTATATTTCTTAATTATACAATATGTTGGCTTATTTTTAGTGTCACAATTAATGAAACTTGAAATATGTATGTGACACTTTGTAAGTTATGTTGTTGCTATCACTTTCTCAAGCAGTGGTCTATAGCACATCTCTGTCATTGTAGTGGCATTTTTCAAAACTTCTGAAGAAGTTTAGTAATGGTGGTGACATAGTATATGTGAGATTTTTCAGAAAACTGTCTGTTACTTCAAGAAACATTTAGACAAGAGTCATAGAGTATTTTTTTATCCTTCAGAGAGGACCAAAAAAAGATGAATTTGAGAGAAGTATCAAATCAGTGTTCATGAATCGAATCAGCTCAGATTATGTTGAATATTTTTTTATTAATATTGCACAATTAACTCCGGAAAAATTGAACCAAATCTTTATTTTACTTTGTTTACTTAATGTATAAAGCAAGTGATTAAATACTACACTATGGTTCCTCCAACCTTGTACATGATTACATTTTCGCTGGCATGAGAGGTAGTGTCTCAGCCTTACATCCAGAGGTCCAGGGTTCAAATCTCGGTCATGCATGGCATTTTCACACTCGCTACAAATCATTCATCTCCTCATCCTCTGAGGTAAATGCCTAACTGTGGTTTCGGAAGTAAAAAAAAAAAAAAACCCTTGTACATGAAAATTTTATTTTTCCTTTTATGAAATACAAAGTGGAAGGGAAACATTTTGTTTATCAATGAAATGAAAATATAAACACTTGGTGGCCTTGAGTTGTAAGAGATTCCAAATTTCAGGGCAATCTCTTGGGAGATTGGCCACTTTTGCCTTTCAGAACACTTAGCCCAGGTTTCTGCTCCCCCTATGAAATTAAACTAATAAATTTCTTGGGTACAAATCTGGGGGTTATTTGGTGCTTCCTGATTGTTTTTAATCTTAAGAAATTGAATAAAAGTAGTTCCAGATCTCTATTTTGGGTAGAATATGAAAAAGTTTTTCAGAAAAAACAACAAATAAAATTGAACTTTATTTTATTTTTATTTTTTTTTTTAACTTAAGAAATTAAGTTAGTTTTGCAGGGAAAATTTATGTAAACATTTTTTTAAATTAAAGAAAAATTTAAGAAGTTCAACTTTAATAAAAAATAAGACAAACTAGACTTGATAAGTCCATTTGAGTGGAATTTGCCCTGTTACTGTTTGGTCATTCCCTTATAATGGGTGCTACCACCACTAATTTCATTTGGATTGGACATGTTAATTTATAGTAAAGCAAATTGTGAATTGGCTGATGTGCATTAATTCCGGGGAAAATTATCCAGATCAAAAACTGTGGTTGTAAAACATTTGAGGCATCAGAAACAAGTTTGCTTAAACCATAATTCAATGCTGATCATGAATATTTGTGATAATTGCAAATGCTGATGTAGCAACATTGAACGTGATTAAAGTACCTCCCACCTCAAGCAGCATATAGGTTATCATTGCTTTCAATCAAGAATGTGGTGAAAATTGAGAGAACAACAGTTATACATTCCATACAACATGTGTACAAGAGTTATTGCCAGCTGATTGTGATAAACAGATGAAATTCTGTCAATATAACAAATTAACTGTTAGAAAATATGAACTTGTCCTTTCTTTTCTAAGTAATATTCTAATTGCTGATGAATCCTGTTTTACAAGAAATTGCATTGTAAATTATGTAATCATTTGCACTTCTTTGTATACAACATTCTAGTGCAAGATAGTTATGGATTTCATTTTATAAGGAAGTACAGAAATTTTATATAGAGTGCTATCATTTCTAGTTTGTTAGTTTTGTTTTTATCATTAAGTTGCTTCTGCTGTTTTCAATTTTTCACAGATGACCTGACTAATAGAAGTTGTGAGCTAGCGAGAAATTAGAAACCCCGAAACCTAATGTAGTTGTTAATTACAAAAAATATATGGGAAGAGTAGATAAACAAGAAAAAAGGGCATCATTCCCAGTAATGAGGAAGTATGTTAAGGGTATAAAAAAAAAATTTTTACCCTTTTTTGATGTCACATTTTTATAATGCAAGCATTATTCGTAGAAATATAATAAAACCCATAAAAATTAGTGATTTTCAGTTAAATTTAAGTAAGCAGATCCTAAATGCAATTCAACTCCAAGATAGGGTCACCAGTGTTTTGACCATCAACTTCAAGGATATCTTCTATTTGGTTGCAGGGAAACTTTTAGGCCCATTTTATGAAAAAATTCTCCCAATTAGCAAAGGCTAAACTTACCAAGAGTTGCAAAGTGTGTTCCAGCCCATGATTAAGAAAAGAAACAATATATCAGTGTAAAAAATGTAAAATATCCATTACTTTTAGAAAACTTTAGAAATTTACCACACAAAAACAGATATTTATTCTTGCTAATAAGAAAGACAAAGAAAAAAAGTGTTCAGGATGATATAAAATCAAATTGTAAAGGTGAGTTCATTAAATTTCTTTTATTTACATGTTTAGGTAATAAGGATAAAAATCTCTGTAATAAGAACCTGTGATTTGTAATTATTCAATAATGAATGGGCTAATATGTGGGTGGTTTTCAGTGATAGTCTCATAAGCTCTTTTTTCTTACACAAAGGCTCTGTGGAGAGCAGTACTTGCACTTTTGCAAGTATTGGTATTTTTCCAATTGTTGGAAAATATTTCTATTCCAGATAAAGAGTGCAGATGTGTTTCTTTTAACAATGGTGACCCCCTTTTTCCTTGGGTGTTGGATGATAGTTCTATCTTGCTTGTTTTGGCACCACAAAAAGAATAACATCGTATAATAGAAGCTGGAGGAGCTACTATGAGGAATAATGATGCCTATTAGATGTTGCTAGCGTGGATTCGCAGTTGAACAGAATGGTGGTCACATTGAGCAACTGCTTCGAAGAAATATTTGTATATTTTGATAAATAACATATGTGATAAATGAATTTTTATTTATTTTTTTTGTTGTGATAAAAATAAGTAATTACCTTTTTAACTTGTACAAACAATTTCAATGTGTACACTCGCTACTCGTTAACTTGTTAGTTTATTTTACTGAAATCGATAAAAGATTCCTTCTTGTATGTTTGTAGAAGTTTGGTGACAGTTGATTTCAGTAAATAAATGATAAACGAATATGGTTAATGAAATTGTGTAACTTGAAAGGTAAAAAAAAAAATTTCCTTTTCCTTACATGTTTTAATTTATTTCTTAAAAACATAGAATTCAATTTGAAACATTATATTAATTACCCTGAATCTAATAAATAGCCTTTCTCTAATTGATTTATCTCTTCAGATTTGTTGTATTTGGATAATGGTATACTATTCCAAAGGATAAATTATTCATTTCACTTAATAAATATCCCATTTTTTAAACTGATATTATTTTTTAAAAATTAAGGCAGTAAGAATTTAATTATCTAATGTTTCAAGAATGAGAACATGATTATAAACTCTGCTAGTCTACATTAATCATGTTCATTAACGTTGAAATATATGAGGGAGTACCCAAAAATAATTATACTTTGTGTGCAGTCAGACATGATTGTGAATTCCACTGTTTCAGTATAGGGCTGTTGAAATGGTAGTGAGCTTTACTCTGCCTCATCATCTATGTAGATCTCTGGATCCACATAATTGAACTATAGAAGTTCAGTCAAAGCAGTGAGTTTTGTTTTCCAGTCAGTTATTGTCTTGCCACATACTTCTTTAAATACAATTTGATGTTGCTTTTTAAATATTTGCAGCGCCTGAAATTGGTGCTAATTCCTCTGCAATTTCCTTTGTTTGGCGCTATACAATTAGCCCTGAAATCTGTAACTTTCTTGGCATCGCACTCGCAAACAATTTGGTTAATTTCTTTGTTGCCAGTTTTTCGCAATGTCTTTTATTTGAGCAATTCCTTTTTATTTTTTAAAATTTCATAAACTTGAGTTTTAGCTACACCAAATTTTTCTAAGTTTTTATCTGACAGTTTGTCTTTTACGCTGGCTTCGATTTTTGTGTTCAAGTCAAACAACTCTTTTTCAGATGCCATTCTTGTTACACTAAACTAACAATCGCACTGAACAGTTCTATAATTTTAAGTACTGAACTGTAATATGGATTCGTAAAAATTAAAAACTAAAATGACAAATTCAGCGAATGAAAACGACACATGGATAAATTACGTATAGTGGCATAACATAATTCAAATGAAAATTGTGACTCGAAGTATATACATCGAGTATGAATACAATATACATATTTTAAACCATGGAAAAATTTAGTACTGTATTTTATGTATAGCATTAAATGGAATACATTTTTTTGTGTATAAATTAACTCATGAGGGTTTCCACGTCAGCCAGGTTTCCATTATTTCAGGAAAAATTACATTTTTTTGGTAAAATTCATGGGACCAGGAAACTTTAATGTTGTAACAGAATTACGTAAACTCAAGTTTTACTGTATAAATATAACAGGAATAGTTCAATGGTCAATGCAAAACAGCCTGTCTCACTTCGATCATGAGTAAAAAGGTTTATTTTCAAACCTTTGTTCTCAACATGATGTACTTTGAAATTACCTTTAAAAACATGATCAATTAAATCACAACACTGCAATGTTGTATAATTTAAACCTTTTTTATTATAAAAATTGGATTTTGGACTTTTTCTTAACTGTAATAAGTTTGACAGCTTTTCAACGGTGATCATAAACGATAGTTATTTTTATTGGTTCCATTGTTATAGCCAAATAAAACTTTATTTGGATCGAACAAGGGAAAGGCACATTTCGAATCCGAATTAATTTCCTTTTGACATGACAACATCTAATAAATCGGTGAGATCTGGGAGGCGTTCACCGAAATTCGATAACGAATACGCCGGCCTCCGTAGCCGAGTGGTAGCGTCTCGGCTTTTCATCCGGAAGGTCCCGGTCAGGCATGGCATTTTTCACACACGCTACAATTCGTTCATCTCATCCTCTGAAGATATAACCTAACGGTGGTTCCGGAGTGATAACGAATACGTTACCCGAAGCCGTAATGCGGGCTTCGTGCATGTTCGAGCCTCTGTTGATCGGAGTGCGTTCAGAGCTGGCTCGCGCATTTTCCATCTTTGACGCGCGCAATAATAAATAGATAACTCGCGAGGATGATCATTGTAGTCGTGACCGCAGCACCGGGAGTCGTCACCCGATGTCCTTAGGCTGTTAAATTCTAGGGTCAACCAAAAATCCTAAGGCTGATAAATCCCTTACCGTGACAAATCATGTAAAAAAAGAATAAAATACAACATCAATACTTTCAGAGAAATCAATCTATATCTCGATAACGGCTGGTCCGATTTAAAAAATTTAAACGGATTATTATAGCGCTAATAATCGCCTACTACCACAATAACTTGGAATTTTAAAATTAAAGATTTTTTTTCATAAATTTGCAAATATCTCGAAAACGGTTGGTTTTTACATGTCTGAAAAAAATTCTCGACCCCCCTATAGGATATCCCATCTGATCTCGACGTCTGACATCAAATAAAAGCATTTTCAATTTTTGACGTGACAACTTCTAATAAATCGGTGAGAGCTGGGAGGCATTCACCGAAATTCGATTACGAATTCGTTACCCAAAGCCTTAACGCGGGCTTCGTCCATATTCGGGCCTCTATTGATCGGAGCTGGCTCGCGCATTCGAACGCTCGGTTACTGTCGCATGTCTTCGTTTCGGTTCGTAAAATTCCCGGCTGAGGACACGTGCGCAAAGTTTGACGCGTGTACAGTTGATTGTTTGTGATCGTGAACTGTTTGAAGTGAATTTGTGCATTATACAGTTGATACAGTTTGGCATAGTCTATCTTACGAATTGGATAGACATTTTAAACATCATTATTCTGATAATAAATAATACGTTATATATCTTGTCCATTATTTTGTGTTGTCTTTCCAACCATTATGGAGTATAAAGAATTTTAAAAAAATGGCATAATGAAAGGACGCATAACTAAAGCACAAACTTTCATCAAAAATATTAATGAAAAATCAGATGATTATAATTTATTTTTTTGAAGTTCAATCACAAATAGAACTCAATTCAGAAGCTCTTGCCAAAGACTTACATGATAGGGAAATTTATGATAATATTTTTGATTAACTTAAATTAAAGGACAAAAAAATAATTAAAGATTTTTATAAATTTAAAAAAATATTAAATTAGACAAGATTTTTCAGACGTCATAGATGGTAGTAGTAAAATGAATAAATTGAATCAAATTTCTTTAAAACTTTTTGAAATTGAACCTTTTCATCGTGATGTCAGAGCTTGGCATAAATTTTTTGATTATTTTAAAACTCTTTAATTCATAACCGTAAAAATTTGTCTGATGTTAAAAGATTTTACTATCTTACCAATTTTCTACAGGGTAACTATGCCACAGCATTAAATTTACTAAAGTCACATTATGATAACAAATGACTTATTTCTTTTTTGGAATCTAAACACAGATTACTTGAATCCACTGATACTGTTTATGCTAACTATAAACTTCTAGTGTCCAATGTGGGTGCTAATGATAGGAAGTTTGATTTTTCCAAATTTAATAGTGATATTCATCACAAAACTTTATTCCATGTAAATAAATTCAATAAACTGATTGGCATTTTATGTAAAAATGATAATCATCCAATGTATCAGTGTGATAAATTTCTAAATTCAATAGTATAAAAGGAAAATTTTATATTTTAAGAAAAATTGTGTTTTACTTATTTAAGTTAACAACATACTGTTAAAGAGTGTTCTAATAGTCACAAATGCAAAAAGTGCTCACTGAAGTTCATACTGTAGCATCATAATTTGATTCATTTTGACAAAACACTACAAGATGCAAAGGATAAATCTTCCAAGCCAAGTTAAGTTCTCCCTGTAAATACGAGTAGTTCTATTGTACTTTGAAATCTGAAGAAAATTAAATGTGTATTATTAGATACTGCTATAGTTAATGTTAACAATGAAAAGGGTAATTTTATTCAAGCCAGCGCTTTACTTGATTTCGCTTTGATGGTTTCTTTTTCATAAATAGTTTATCCACTAATGTTGGGCTTAAACTTAACACCAATATCAGGTATTTTTAATGAAACTTCTCAATCTAATGTAAGAGTTAATTTAAATATAAACTCTAGATATGAAAATTTTAATGTTACTTTAAAATGTCATTTGCTACCATCAATAACAGGTTTGTTGCCAAGTGAATTCCTAGATGTAGCCGACTGGCAAATTCCTTCACGACTGCTTTTAGCCAATGCAAATTTCTATTTCCCTAATGAAATTGATATTTTAATTGGAGCTCAGTATTATTTATCTTTATTGAAGATAGTTAACTGAATCAGTCAACTCACAATTAAAATCATATACTATTCTACAGAAAACATGTCTTGGTTTCATTATCTCTGGTCAAATCCCTGTTAACCGTAGCACCATTAAATCTGATTCAAATTCACTTTTTGTCACTAACAAACTTTCTTTTAAATTAGAATCTTTTTGAAATCTGAAGAATTGGAAAAACATATCCTAACTAAGGAAGAATCCTTTTGAAAAAACATTTTATTGAGGATACCTTTTGTAATGATCAAGGCAGATTTGTTGTATCTCTTCCTTGCAAAGAAAATACTTCTCTAGGAGACTCATTCCATTATGCTATGTGTCATTTCAAATTATTATAACGTAGATTATAGAAAAACATAAAACTCAAACATGATTATTTTAATTTTATGAATGAATATCATGAATTAGACCATATGCAACCAGTAGTTTACGTTAATAATTGTGAAAAACCATCTGAAACATTCTACTTACCTCATCATGGTGTAATCCAAGAATCTTCCACTTCTTTTATATCAATTATTTTTTCATTGTTTGATCCCTTGGGGCTTCTTGCTCCTATAATTATTCCTTTTAAAGTATTTATCATGTGACTGTGCACCTGCTGTATTATCAGAGTTTCAACTCTGGTGGAGTGGTCCATTATTTCTTAAGGAAGACAAGGAGTCATGGACGTTAAGTCCACCTATCGTTTCAAATGTTTATTCAGATATACTCAAGGAAGAAAAGAAACATAGTAAAACAACTGCAGTGTCTTCTACTCTCAATGCCATTGAAGATGCAGAACTTTCAAAACCATTTTCTTTGTAAAAATGTTAAATGTCCTTTCTTATTTTCGTTGCTTTACTCATAATTTAGAAAATCCCATCAATCATAAGACTTCCTCTTTCACACCTGAAGAGACTAATTCTACCTTAGAGATTCTTATTCATCCACCTCAACATACTTATTTTTCTAGCGAACTGAATAACTTAAAAGAAAACAAAAATGTATCTAAGAATAGTAAGTTAATTTCTTTGAATCCTTATTTGGATGAAAAGGGCATTCTTCTTGTTGGAGGTCGTTAGAAATTTTCATCTTTATCTTTAGATGAAAAACATCCTATAATTTTAGGATTGCAATTACTTAAGACAAAAAGTTTGGATTGTTAAACCTAAATTTTCCGTTATTCACAAATGTCTCAGTTGTTTACGCTTTAGAGGTCAGCCTCGAGCACAGTTATTAGGGCAACTGCCCAATGAAAGAGTTACTGTATCAAGACCATTTCAATCTGCTGGAGTCGACTATGCTGGTCTGATATACATCCGTCATGTTGGGCGGCGTACTCGATCAACAAACACTTCTACTGTCAAGTCTTACATAGGATTATTTGTATGTCTTAGTACTAAAGCAGTTCACATCGAACTTGTAACCAATTCTATCATCCACCAATTATTTTATTGCTGTGTTATGAAGATTCATTAGATTGAGGATTGCGTACACATATTTTTTCTGACAATGGTAAGAACTTTATTTGTGCTAATCGTCAGCAAGAGTTGTATGACTTTTTCAATAATGAAATTAATTCCAAAATTAAGACCTTTTCTACTTCTCACAGCATTAAGTGGTCCTTTATCCCTCCTTATGCACCTAGCTGGGATGATTTGTTGGAAGCAGCTGTGAAGAGTATAAAATTTCATGTGCATAGAGTTATGGGGGATTCAGTTTTAAATTATGAAGAATTATCCAAGCTATTAATTCAAATACAACCATGTTTAAATACTTGACCTTTATACTTGCTGTCTTTTGATTCATATGATCCATCTCCCCTTTCACCTGGTCAGTTTTTAGCCTTTGCTTCTTTAACATCTTTACCTGATTTCTCAGGTATTAAAATTAATAAAACATTTAAGATGGAAGCTTATTCAAAAGATTTTGAAGGATTTTTGGAAAAAATGGTCGATTACTTGCATTCCTTACAGAAAAATAAATGTAATTATTTCCTCTGAAGTTGTGGCTGTCTGCATTTTAAAAAACTAAGATGGAGGCGCCTTCCTTGGTAAAAAATTCCTGACGTAAACTAGTCCCCTGTTAATTTCTCCGGGGGGGGGGGACTACTGAGGAAGGGTCACCAGAAAATTAAAAAATAACATTCTAAGAGTTGGAGAGTGTAATGTTAGAAGTCTAAAAAAGGTTGATAGGTTAGAAAATTTAAAGAGGGAAATGGATAGGTTAAACTTAGATGTAGTAGGAATTAGCGAGGTTTGATGGGAAGAGAAAAACGACTTTTGGTCAGGTGATTTTAGAATAACTAACTCAGCAGAAAATAAAAAATAAGCAGGAGTATGTTTTGTAATGAACAAGAAGTTAGAGATGAGTGTACAGTATTTCAAACAGCTTAGCGATAGTCATTGTAATAAAGATAAATTCAAAATTTAAGTCGGACAATGATTGTTAAGTCTACATGCATAAAACTCCCTATGATGATGATCAGATTGAGTGTGTATACGATGAAATTGATGAAGCAATTAAACACATAAAAGGGGATGAAAATATAATAATAGTTGGAGATTGGAATGCAAGCATCGGTAAAGCCAAGTTAGGAAATATTGTGGGTGGGTGAATACCGGCTGGGCAAAAGGAATGAAAGAGGCGACCGACTTATTGAATTTTGCACAAAATATAATTTATTTATAATTTAAAACCCATTTTAAAAATCATAATCATAATAGAAGAAACATGGAAAAAACCTGGTGATACTGCAAGGTATCAGATAGGTTACATCATGGGTAAACAAAGATTTAGAAATCAACTCCTCGATTGCAAAATATATCCTGGAGCAGACATTGATAGTGACCATAACTTAGTGATAAATGAAATGTAGATTGGGGTTTATAAAAAAAACCTGAAGAAAAGGTTGATGTATTGTTGGAATTTAGAGAAGCTTGAGAAAGGGGACAGAACAATTAGCTTAACTACTCACATGTCAAAAATGTTAACTTGGATTCTGTACAGAAGAATAAAGAGAAGAGTGGATGGTTTCAGGATTAATCAGAGAACGTTCCCTTCGTTACGTGGCGTTGGTCAGAAAGAGGCCAAATTAATGATTAATGGAGAGATGGATGGTGTACGGGACCGAAAGCTGCCTGGACCAGACGCCTCATAACAGACTTGCACTAGTGGATAACCAGAAAACACGTAGAGGTGGGCTACTTTGTTGCCCAGTTACTGACAGGGCACGGTAGCACCAACGCCAACCTGCACCGCTTCGGACGTAGTGATTCCCCGCGGTGCGCTTACTGCCCTGCGGAAGACACCGGAGAGATTTTTTAATTCGAGTGTCCCAAATGGGTCAACCGGAGGTGGATGTTAGGCATTTACAGTGTCTCGCCAGACGATTTGATCCAATTTATGCTGAAGTCCTCACAAAATTAGATGAAGATCTTTTGGGATATGCTAGGCTTGTTTTGATACGCTACATCCTATTTTTTATTCAAATTAAACCAAATTTATGAGCTTTTGACACATCGTTCAACCGCAAATTTTTATTTATTTATTTTTAATTAGAAAACTAAAGTATCTGCGGCAATTGTTGAAGAATATAAAATGCTGTGTTAGACATGTAAAACAGAAGGATTTCATATTTAAATAAATAGTTTTAAAAACGTGATACACAACAGCTAACTTCATAAATTCTGTCTACACTGCATGTAAAGATTATCGAAAACTAATTTTTTTTTTTAAGGAAATATTTACTATTGACATTCTTACTAACCTTTTTTCGTAGTAGTAAACTTAATCTAATTGAATTAATTATCGGAATTAAACTGATATTAATATTGATTTGATTATTTTTATCTGATATTCTTGTTTTTTTTGGAGGGGAGGGAAGGAGAGGGTTTTAAACGGGGATGAAATAGAAAATAAGAATTTTTTTTTTATTAAAGAAACTTTTTTATAACAGGAATCATAGTTACAAATGAAATTGAAATGTATATAACCAATGTAAAAGAAAACAATCTAGAAATTGGAGACGTAGATATGACTTCAAAAGTACAAAAGTATATGACAAAAGTACTTCTGTGAGAAAAATTACAGCGGTTCTCAAACATTATCGATGAGAGTCAGAGATAATTTATCTCAAAGAATAATGAAGTAGGGTTTGAATATAAACTAAGCAGAAATTGAAGATTACCAATAAAAGCATTAGAAAACATAAATATAGAAACAAACAGTAAGATAATTACCTTCGAATATTATAAAGGAACGTTTTTACAAACTTGGGACTACAGGAAAAAGTTATCTTTGATAATAAATAATGCAGGTATCTTTGAGTAGCTTTTGAAGGAATCTGTGGAGAAGAAACCTAATAACATTTTCCGTGAGTTCCATAATTGAAAGGAGAGAGATAATATTCTGTAAATTATTTCCCAGGATTTGTGTATTAAATATAAACTACTCCTAAGAATAAATTAAAAAATTATTAAAAGAATTTCTAAATTTGTTTTCATTAAACCCCAGAATATAAAACGTTAAATCTACTCAAAACAGGCTACGCGAATTCAAAATATCTACACAATATAAAATAATAATCAAATTTTTAAAATAATTAATCTTTCAGTAAATAAATACGACCTTTTTAATATTTTCTTTTCGATATTCTCGCGCTCTCCGTTTACTGTTATCACACCCCACAGATTGAAAAACCTGGAGGAATCATTGAAAACGAATCATTTTAGATTATCCAATGAATCAAACAACTAAGATAGCCAGGCCTGCTGTTATAATTTCTTTTTTTATTCAGGTAACAATACTCTTTGTAGTAGTACAATGGTTTCTATGATTTTCCTATTAACTGAAATGTTCACTTTAATAGCATTTTAAAAATGAAAAGTCCTATAATAAATTGTTACTAGTGGGGCTATTAATGTATTTCACTTCATCTTCCCATAGTTGGAAATAGGATAATTAAAATCCATTTATTTTAGCTTACTAATGTTTATTTACCAGTGAGGAAATGCCAATTATTAGATCATAAAGTGCCTCAGTAACTGACCTCACGGTGGCGGATGTTGAAGTAATTCAGATTTTAAGTAACTTTCAAGTACAGGAGGAATATTTTTCAGATCATTTGTCAATAACTGTAAAATATCGAACATCAATAACGATCCTAGACAGTAGAACGTCAATTCGTTAAAAAATTGAAATGGAGAAAGGTAACGGGAAAGCGTTCCAAAACAAAGTAAAACAGGTTAGAGAAATTATTCGGTCTAGATATCCAGAGGACGATTCAAACTTACTAACATACATATTAATAATGAAGGAGATAGCCCAAAAGCTAAAACGGAACAGATTTTCAACATGTGGTTTGATATGGAGTGCCATAAATCACGGAAAAGTGTGTTTAAATTTACCCAAATGTACAAAAGGAAAAAAAATTGCGTGTAAATTGAATTTGTGTTTATATATATATATTCAAGCGAATTTATATATACAATTGGGGCTCTCTCTTTATCTATTTAGCCTCCGGAACTACCGTAAGGTATTACTTCAGAGGAAGAATGAGGATGTATGAATGTGAATGAAGTGTAGTCTTGTACAATCTCAGGTCGACCACTCCTGAGAAGTGTGGTTTGGTTTCAACCAACCACCAAAGAACCCCGGTATTCACGTTCTAATAATCAAATCCGTATCAAAATAACTACCTTTACTAGGATTTGAACCTTAGAACTCTCGACTTTGAAATCAGCTGATTTGCGATGTCGCATTAACCACTAGACCAGTTCGGTGGGCTATATACAATTGGGGCAGGGGATATGAAAAGACTCTAAACCGGTAGGGACTGCCCAGTCAGGTGGTCAGAATGTAAAGACCAAGACGCGGCGCAGGGTGCAAGGCCCGGCGACGGCATAGCCGGATCGGGTTAACCCCGCACCATAAGTTATTGGCATGGCACTAGGTAAAAGGTCTAGACCCGGCGGGCCAAACTGCCATGCCGGACGCTCAGCGGATAGGTGGAGTGGCCCGTTTGAGGCTAAAGATATTCCCAGTCTTCAGATTTCAACGTAAATATCATTTTGAACATCCCTGAATCCATTTTCACTAGTATCTGCGTATGTATCTTGCATAACTCAAAACAATTAGTGGTAGGATGTTGAAATTTTTTGATTTCGGTTTGTAACATCATAAGTTGTGCACTTCCCCTTTTGATACAATCAACCAAGCCAAAAATGTCCAAAAAAAACCCAAAATTAAAAAAAAATTGGATTTTGGACTTTTTTTAACTGTTGAAAAAGCTGTCATTGACAGCTTTTCAACAATGTATCATAAGTGGTACTTATTTTTATTGGTTTCAATGTTATGGCCAAATAAAACGTTATTTGGTTCAAACAAGGGAAAGGCACATTGTTTCTAATCCGATTTGATTTCCTTTTTTTTTTAATTTAAATGTTATGATTTATTAATAATTGAATGTAAAAAAATGTGTATACATAAAGTTAAAAATTAAAGTAACTTTAATAAAATTATTTATAAATTCTGTATTCTAGCAATCCTTCAAATAAAATATAAACATTAACATTCATGATAAAATTTTGAAACTAGAAGATAGTACACTGTGTGCAGAAGTGTTAAAAATGAACTCAAATACATTATAAACACACTGAGTAATAGCGGGTAGTGAAGAATAATTAATTATTTTATATTTTTCAACATTATATATTTTGACAACTGGATGTAAAATAAGGTAAGCTGAAAATTTATCTTTGAAAAACCACTAATAACACTGATCTACAGGGTATCTGTAACACAGCTAAAACTACCTCTTTTATTATGCATTGGGCTACGTAATAACATATTAATAATCTCAATTGAGCTACCA
>JAAAKQ030019216.1:0-17865 GCA_010016005.3 Zanna intricata
CTTCAAATAATAACCGATTCTGAACAGGATATATTTATTCATTTTCTGAAATAATAGTTATATAAATTGTTGAAATGTGACGGCCTGAACGGATGAACTCCAGGTCTGGGCAAGGCTGGTCCAATCGCCTTCGATGTTGAATCCAGACTGAAGAAAAAAGGATTATAAAACAAAGAAGAAAGCACACGCCAACACACACATGAACCCGCAAGCGTGTGCACAAAGAAAAAAAATGAAACGTGGAAAAAAAAATTACGTAACCAGCAACAAATCGCGAAATAAGTGATAAAAAAGTGATAACATTACAAAGCAGTGAGTTACACATCCAGTTGAACTGGCAATAAGAAATAACAAAACAAACAAAAAATAAGTTAATAAGTTAAACTTACCACAAATGTGTTAACATAAACAACAAAAATTACTTTTGGAAAATAGGGATGTGATAAAAAGAACCTAACACAAAAATTATCAAGTATTGAATACGTACGAGAAGGTTTTATTTGGTACGTATCTTCAGACAGATAGAGTTCTATACTTAGTTCATATGTTTGCCATTGATATACATTTATAATTGAGTTATTTACCCAGTGGCAAATGATCTGTTTCTGCACCATCATTCTGAACAAAGAGCTATGCATTTCAATGTCCTCCTTAACATACTTCAAAGCATCTCCAGGGTTACAGTATGAAAGACTCCTTAATACTATTGGGTAATTATTCATTTTTTTATCAATGTTGAGATACATATGCCTTGATTATTACAGAGTGAGGTGTGATAAGATTGAACTTTCAATGGCCTTTGCCATTGGGCTGGTGATGCTTATTGCTAGTGAATCATGGACATTCAGTGATCTGAAAATTTTTCATTTAAGAAATCTCGCAATGATTTAATTGAAGATTGCTAAATTGAATCAGAGACGTCACCTGTGTTTGCAATAGGATCTTCTTTTCAATAAATTGGGTGTTTGAAACCTGTCATAAACACTGTCGAAAGCAAATCCATGTTTCTCCTGATCAGTCATTGTTACATGAGTAAGTGAGACCTTGTTAAATATTCGCAAAATGTATTCATTATTAGTGGTATTGTTGACCCAATGCATTGCCATTTGTACACTCAAACAAATGTTTTTACAGTTTTTGACACTAATTTCATCTTGTTTCACTTGTAAAACCATGGCAGATGTGAGCGGATGCAATTAAACTTCTGAAAGTCACACAGGCACTTGCTTGCTTGAGCAACGGAATGTCCTGTAAGACCTTTAGAAGAAGAATTCCTACTGTGGTATAGAAATTAATTCTTAGGAATCAAATAGCGCACGACCGCGGTAGTCAAGTTAATTATAGAGAATGGTATGGGATTTCTCGAACGTATTAAAATTTATAACTCGCTGAATGGGATATAGAAATAGCTAAACCAGAAATATTCCCACTATGTTAAACATACATGTAATAATTATCATAGAATTTGCTATAGTTAGTTTCCTAATAATACTGTGTGCCTCACTTTATAAGATATGTACAATGAATAGATTAATGAAACAGTAAACTACTAACACAATTACAACTCTATATTGTAGTAAACTGCTAACACAATTACAACTCTATATTGTACCTTAAGAACCCATCTGGTGTCCACAAGTCAGTTATACATATTTTTATTTTGGTTCAATACTTACAAAATGTTCTTTGCAGCACAATGCTGCCAGGAGCCAGATTTAATAAAAAAAAAACTTTAAACTAGACAAGATATCAGATCAGTTAGCAGAAATAACTGTTTTACTTTTAAAATGCAGATTAACAAGTTTACTAAAAACTGCATACTTATGTAATCTGAATGAAAACAAAATACATTTTTATTTTGAATTTTTCCTCATGACCTGTTTGTCAGTGATAACATTTCAAATGCCTTCTAATACTTTAATCATGTATTAAATAACTGATAATGGAAAGAAATTATTAAACAGTAGAGTAGATTTGCATTAAGAATCAATATGCTCAATTAAAGAAAAAGGTTCACTAGGGGTCAAAAATACGTGGAGATCCAAAAGGAGGATCCCCTTAGTGGTCCTTCTGGATGTCAAGAATGCTTTTGATAGTGTTTCACATATTGCAATAATTGAGGCCCTCAGGAAGCATCGGGTGTGAGGATATATCTGCGCATTGATTACAGACTTCTTGATCAATCGTAAAATTGCCGTTGATTCAAAAGAAGGTGAATTACACTACACTCTGAAAGGAAGGGTACCCCAGGTTTCCCCCTGAGTTCCCTCCTTTGGAACATTGTAATCGATGGGGTGTTAAGAATTGAACAACCAGAAACGGACAAGCTTATCGCTTTTGCTGATGATATAGCTGTGTTAATCGACGGAAAATCTGAAGAGGAAGTAGAGAGGATAGCCAACACAACTATGGAGAAGATAAGTGTATGGAAACGGACAAGTTTATCGCTTTTGCTGATGATATAGCTGTGTTAATCGACGGAAAATCTGAAGAGGAAGTAGAGAGGATAGCCAACACAACTACGGAGAAGATAAGTGTATGGATGGGCGACAGAAGATTAAAACTGGAACCCAAGAAAACTCAAGTGGTAGCCATTGTGGGCCGCCGTATGGTGAGTTCTATCAAATTCCGTGTCGACGGGGTGAAAGTGGCAACATGGGCCCGATGCAAAATACCTGAGTATTTTGTTAGAAAGGAACGATCGTTTCAATCAGCACATAACTGTGGTGGCCAAAAAAAAAACGAAGAAACAATGAATAGACTAATGAATAAGTAGATTAATGTCTTACGTGGGTGAGCCCAGTGCGTCGAAAAGTAGGCTTATTTTGACCGGAACGGATGCAATCATGCTATATGCTGTCCCAGCATAGAGAAATGCATTAGACACGAAGAGCAACCTTGGCAAACTACAATCTGTGCAACGGAGAGGGTGCCTAAAAATAATTTGAGGCTGTCGTACAATATCGGCGCTGGCGGCGGGGGTTCCCCCGATTGGGGTCACCGCACCTCTAAGATCCAGGGTATACGAGGGGACGCCGAAGGGAGATGCAGCGTCTATGCTAGCTGAGGAATGGCAAGAACAGTGGAGGACGGCATCTGTCGCATGATGAACAAGGCGACTGTTGCCGGAGATCGGTCCCTGGCTGGGAAGGGGCAACGGGGATGTGGATTACTACCTCTCCCAGTTCCTCTCCGGTCACAGGGCTTTCAACGACTACCTCTATAGGTTTGGAAGAAGATAAATTTCGTAGAAAGATTAATTTTTACATACTTAGAAAGTAATGGAAAACCTATGTTTGATTCATTACTAACACTTTCAAAGCATTAAGGAACATTAATTACACTCTACGCAGTAATCGTATTGGATATTTACGAATCATTCTCTCACTATAATTGACGACCGTGATAGAATTGTTAGAAATTGTGAGGTCAGATATCGTGTTATATACGAATCATTCGCTCTTTTCAAGTTAACAGCAAAAGCTTTCATTCCCTGAGCAAAGCTTTCATTCCCAGCCGCTCGAACAGAATATAAAAAGACTAAATTCTCGAAATCTGGTCAATCTTGACATCTTTCGCCGCGATATATATCTTTTCTTTTTTTGATATATCTTACTTGCTCTTGATATATCTTATTTGATATAAAGCTGTAGTATGAAATATCTTTTCTTGATATATATTACTTGCTCTATAGCAAGTAAAGCCCCTGTAAATGCAGACAATCAACAGTGCGGATCCTGCAATGAACTGAAAAAGCTTGTTTAGATGTTATCTGATCATGTTGCAACTATCACGGAGTTAACAAAAATGAATAAAAGGGCAGTAGTTGCAACTACAGAAGCTAACACTAGCGGCGTTTCTCTTAAAATCCCTGTTCCTAAAGTTTTGCCTTTACGGACAGGAGCACATACATTAGGTGGTAAACAAGCAAATAAACTCCCTGTTAAGGAAACCCACATGACGCCTTCCTCTGGGATGTCATCTTCCCAGTTACCGAAATCCCCCACCTCCAACACCACGTGTACTGGAGGACATGGTAGAGGAACCGCCCGATCCCACGGCATCCGATTTCCTCAAAATCAAAAATTCAAAAAAGAAAAACCAGATCACCTATAACTAACTTTATCATTTATTTGTCTTAATTCCTTGATCTAACTACCTTTATTTATGAGCATCATTCAGTGAAATGTTAGAAGTCTTCGGTCCCGCATTGAAGATTTTAGAGGGTTGATACCACACATGAACCGTCAATCATGTGTTTCCAAGAAACACATCTATTAGTAAAAGATGTGGTTTCACTCAGAGGTTACATAAGGGAGAGATACGACTGCGTGTTAGATAGCAGAGAGAGTGGTGGAATCGCTATTTTCATGCGAAATGAGGTAACGGCTAGAAGAATGAGATAACTAGCTACACATATTCCTGTTATTGCTACAAAAATCATGGTCCCGTTTAAATTCCATATTTGCAATGTGTACCTCTCACCGAATTCTGAGTTCAGTGCTCAGGAAATTTCAAATCTCCTCGCCGAAATACCATCGCGGCGTTAATAGTAGCAAACTTCAATGCCCATCATGTTTCCTGGGGCTCGTCATTCTGCTCCCCTCGAGGAAGTATGATAAACAGACTGAGACAAGATTTGGATCTTTGTCTACTGAATGATGGTTCATACATATTCATGTCCTCATCGATTGGAACACTCTCAAACATCGATCTTTCCTTCTGCTCACCGAATTTGTTCCCTCGCCTTAATTGGTCTGCTTGTGACAACCTTTTTGGTATCGACCACAGGCCAATCATTATAGGCTTAGAGGTCGAACGCATGGTGAATAAAAGACCATGGAGATGGATTGTCGAAAAGTCAGATTGGAAGGGTTACCACAATGCTTTTCCATCATCATACTACGATGGAATCATACTCCTCCTTCACGTCTCTCGTACTTGAGAATGCTAATAAATATATCCCACAAACATCGGGAAACCCCAGACGTCCTTCCGTTCCATGGTGGAATGATGATTGTCAACATGCCATTAGGAAGCGAAGGCAAGCGCTGCGTAATTCAACCACAGGCCAACGAGTGAACATCTTGATGTGTTCCGCAAAGCTAGAGCGGAATGTCATCGGGTATTCTTAGACTCTAGGAGGAAGTCATGGAGGAAATACGTGGATACCATCTCACGTCTGCTGTGTGGAAAAAGATCCGTACAATCTGCGGATCACGCAGATCCATTCTCGGAACACAATCCATTCTCAGACTCATTCATGAAGGAGAACTCATTACGTCACCTTCAGCAGTGGAAAGTAACTTGGCTGAGTGTTTCGGTTCGGTGTCGCTCAACTCATCTTAGTGACGAATTTCAGAGATACAAGTTGCAAATGGAAGCATTATTGTTAAACTTTGTGATTCGGATGATGAATTAAACGTTCCTTTTTCATTAAAAGAGCTGTTACACGCACCTAAAAACTCACGTGACACCTCCCCTGGACCCGACAACATTCGTCTCAGTATGCTGTCTCATCTTTCTAACTCGGTACTAAAACACCTATTATGTAATTATAACAGTCTATTCTTCTCACAAACCTTCCCTTCGGCCTGGTCAAAATCGTTTGTCATACCATTACTTAAACCTGGTAAAGACAAAGCAAATACCTCAAGTTACCGCCCTATCTCTTTGACAAGCGTTCTGTGTAAAGTAATGGAGAGAATGGTGGGTCGCAGGCTCACATGGTACTTAGAGAGACATAACCTATGTCCAGAACAATACGGTTTCCGCCAAGGACGTTCTTCCATTGACCACTTAGTGTTACTGGAAGCAGCTATCCAGAATGCTTTCCTCCTCCACCAACCCCTTGTTGCTGTCTTATTTTATATCAACAAGGCGTACGACACGGCCTGGCGACGGGGCAATCTTAACACCCTTAAAGAATGGGATATCACAGGGTGTATATTTATCAGGGGTTTCTTAAATGACCGAAGTTTTCGTGTTCGTGAGTCAGATAGTGTAGCCTTAGAGAATGGTGTACCTCAAGGAACTGTACTAAGTGCCATATTGTTTGCCATTAACCGTATTACTGAATGTGTGCGGCCACCTGTATCATGTTCTTTATATGTTGATGATTTTGCCAAATACATTAAGTCCCGTTCGTCAGCCACAGCAGAGAGATTACTACAGAACACAATATATCGCCTTGAAGCTTGGTCCAGGGTACAGGCTTCACAATTTCATCCTTGAAACTAAATGTGTAGTCTTCTTTTGACTCCAAAACCCTTTCATTCCGCAAGTATTTCTCAACGGAGAGCTGATTGCTATTTTTCCTGACATCAGGTTTCTAGCTTTAATTTCGGATAGCCGTCTTACCTGGGTCAATCACATCAGACAATTAAAATCGAAACTGCTAGATATGCTACGATTTCTTAGCAATACAAATTGGGAAGCCGATAGATCATGTATGTTGCGTTTTTATTATTCCTTTGTTCGTTCCCGCTTAGATTACGGCTGTATCACCTATTCTTCTGCGTGAAATAACGTCTTGAAGATGATAGATGCCGTACATCATTCTTTTCTTCATCTTGCTGCAGGCGCTTTTAGATCAAGCCCTGTTACTAGCATATTTGTTGAGTGCGGAGAACTGTCACTTTGAGATAGACGTGACTAACTCCTAACATCTTATTGGTCCCGTCTTAAAGGGCAACCGGATCACCCGTCTTTTACCGCAGTTTTTTCGAATCCGAATCTTCAAGATATGAAGACCACCCACATTATACTGCAGCTATGGGTGTACGTGCCAGACGGTTACTAAATATTTTAAACGTTGACGTACCTTCCGTTTTTCCAGCGTTTCAATGTTCATATCCCCAGTGGAGAATCTGCGGTATAAATTTAATTTTGATCACACCATATACAAGAAGCAATCAACACCTCCTATCCTTTTTCAGCAATGCTTTCATCATATTGTTTCCAATATAAACCCGACACGATAATATTACACAGATGGATGAAAATAAGATTATATCGTTGTTGTGCATTTGTTGTCGATAACAGAACATGCATGTTTGGCCTACCGAGTATGACAAGTATATTTACTGCCGATCTATATGCAATAAATAAGGCTCCAAATATCATTAACCCTTTCTATCGAAATATCCTTATTTGTAGTGACACTTGCAGCGCTCTCCAAGCCCTAGAAAATTTATTCCCCAGACATCCTATCGTCCTAGAAATTTATAACGCAATCGCTGAGTTAAACCATCGCAACACACAAGTAAGTTTCTGCTGGATCCCTAGCCACGTGGGGATTCCAGGAAATAAACGTGCAGATTCCGCAGCTAAGGACGCGTGTAGTCAACCATCCTTTACCACCCGTGTTACTACATGCGACTTTTTTAACTATATAAAACTCACTCTTCGCGCAAAGTGGCAAGATTGCTGGACGGTTACAGTCAACAACAAGCTGCGGTATATTAAAGATTCTGTATTACCATGGGATTCGTCATGCAGGAAAATTCGTCGGGAGAAAGTGTTCCTTTGTCGACTGCGCATAGGACATACGAGAGCTACCCACGGGTACCTTATGTCTGGAAAAAATGCACCATCTGTACAAGATGTAACTTCCGAGTAACTGTGCGTCATATCTTGACAGATTGCATATGTTATGCGGCCTTACGTAGAAAATTTAAATTACCTGAGACTATTTGCCAGGTCTTAAAAAACGATAATACAGTGATAGATTGGGTTCTCGGATTCTTGCGACGTGTTAATATTTTTAACAAAATTTAATTTTCAGATATTTTTTTTCGTTATCCGTTAAGGGGATTTTTATACTCCTTACGGAATTTTAACAATACTCTATATTTTACTTCTAATTTTATTTTATTTGTAAGATTTCTGTGATATTAAGTTTTAAACAATATTTATTTATTTTAAACAAATATTGTTTAAACAATATTTTAATTTTAATTTATTCATAGTTTTTAGGTTTTTACTTATCTGTGATATTAGTAATAGGTTTTAATTAAATTAGTTTTTTTTAATAGTTTTTATTTTACTCATTTATTTATTTTATTTTCAATTTACTTTTAGGCCTTAGTTAAGTTTTAGTAATTTTTATTTTAATCCGGGCGATGATAGTGCCTCAACATTTTTTGTCCACAAAAAACTTCAAGTTAACAAAAACCTTTTACAATCTTTTTCTCTTTTCCAGTGACAAATTGAAAATAACAGAATTTGTTTGTATATGCTGCAGATGTCAAATCTAATAATTACATATATATATATATATATCTTATAATGTAATAATAAATAATAATAATCTTAATATAAGTCTAATATATCTTATAACTATACCTTTATAGTTCAAAGATAGAAAATGTAGCAAATTTTTATGGTATGTTAACAATTCCAGTTTTAAGTTAAGCAAAGAAAAGGCTGAGAATTTAGCCAAGCTGTTACAAAAACTAATTATTCCTTTTATTTAAAAAGAAAGTAATAAATATAGATAGCAATAACATAATAGTGGATAAAATTTCTCAGCTACTCTTACAATAATCGAACATTTAAAAACTTTTCCATCATTAGATAATTGAGAGATTATGTTAACAATATTTGACTGGAAAGTCAAATGCAACATTTATTTGTCATTAGCATAGATAAATGGATCGTACTCCAAATGCTAAAACTTTCAGATCTTAACTGTAAGGCACTTGAAGTATATTAGATTCCTTCAGAAATTACATCCACGGTTTGCATTAGTCAAATGTTTTCTATGAAATCTTCTTAAATCTGTTTCTCTGAAACTATTACCTTGAAAAAAAATTACCTTTTTTAAATACTAAAATTTATCTGCTTACTTTGTTTAAGAATACACTTTGTATACATGGGCTCATTATTAGAATCTAATTTTTGCTACCAAAAAGTTTTTAAAAGATTTGAAATTTTACAATCTCATGTTGTAACAATAAACTTGATATGTTTGAAAAATCATCGGTGATGGTCAGCGAAGGTCACATTATATTAAAAAACAGTAATTAACTGTTCTGTTTTCTTTTGTTCAATCACTGCATGGACCGAGTCTGAATCTATAAGGAAATGGCATTTCAAAAATTTTGACTCACATATACAGTGAGCTGAATCATTGGAAGAGCTTTCCATTGAGACTTCCTATTGTATGGCAGGCCTCCGTGGCGGAAGTGGTAGCATCTCCACCTTTCATCCGGAGGTCCTGGGTTCAAATCTCGGTCGGGCATGACATTTTCACACACGCTACAAATCGTTCATCTCAACCTCTAAAGATATACCTTACAGTGGTTAGGTATAACTTCCTGTAGAAGCTTTCACTACACGTCAACAGAAATGTTGCAACAAATTTTTGAGGTGATCATTTATGATTAAGGTTATTGTTTTACGCAATTGTACCTCTAGTTTTGAGATCTAGCTTTGCATTTTTTTTTTTTGCTTCATGAAGATGAAATGTCATTTTCCCTTTTTCCTGTTCTGTCATATTACACAGTCTAATTTAGTAATGACAGTTGCATGTTTGACAAGTATCATTTGGGGTTAGTTAAATGAATAAAAAGATTTTCTATTAAAAATGTTTAAACTGAATTTTAAAAATTCTTTGTACATACCTGTTATAATGATACAACCTAAATCTAAAAATTTTCTTTCTGATTGTCCTCCATGTGTGTGGTTGTTATATGGTGGGATCATGTAGTGTAACTAAATGCACTATCAATGCATTCAACAAAACACCTTGTTTAGTTTTACTTTTTGGAATGTTTATCCAATTTGAGCCATCTCCACTATTTCACAGTTTTTATCATTTCTTAACTGTATTTATAACAATTTTATTGGAAAGCCATAGTGTATTTAAAAACATTACTTTGCAAACCCTCATTTTGTCATTATTTGCAAGAAAACAATCATTTCATATGGCATCTTTTTCTCTCTATCACAAAAGTTACTAAATATATTTAAATGCATAAATTTTATTGAATCATCCTGCAATATTAGAAATAATGAGCTTGTTTCAAGTTTATGTATCAAGAAACATAAACTTATGTTTCTCGATTTAAAAAATGTCAAATCGCACAAGCAAAATGGGCTAAAATTTCTTAATCGTTAACCAAAGGAGAGAGTGTTATTACACTTCTGAAAAGAGCTTGAAAAGTTATTTTGTAATAAATCAAAAAGTAAGTTTTGAACAATTGATTTTGTACCTTTTAACCAACAGAGTACAGAATTTTACTACATTCCTAGTGGTATTAAATTATCAGAATATTGTCTTACCAATAACATACATTTCATTAATTTAATGAAATGAAATTAAATTGAACAACTTAATAAATAACTTTTCATTTACTTGTAATACTGAAACTAATAAGGATTTCAGTAGTGTTATACTTTTTCCTGACAATTATTTTCAGTATAATGCAGATTTTATAAAATTTACTTAATTATATCTTAATTCTGCTTTCAAATGTTTGATACTATTTTAATTACATTGTTTTCATTTTTCTCACCAGATAGCAACAACACTGAAATATGTTATTTCAGTGAGATCTTTAATTTACAATTTTATTTATTAAATGAAATTTATTACTGAATAAATACAAGCTTTTAAAATTATTTTCTATTATTCAGCTTCAGATTCAATTCTTCTCAGGACCAACTTCTAATTAATAAACAATTAATTTTTACTAATACATTTTTCATACTTCAACAGGATTATCAGAAGTGTTTTATATAAAATTTCAATGTATCATGTAAAGAAGATCATGAAAGATTTTTTCAGCAAACTAGACCTGCATGATTCATAAATATTTGCAAATTGTGGTTTATGGCAATGATTATCTTGTTGTACACTGTCACTACTTTTTATGATTGCTTAGTTATTTATTCATTTTTACAGATTATTACTTGTGCAAGTCCCAACAAAAACTGCAAATTAAGAATCATTGTTTTTAATTTATTGAGTTAAATGCCACATTGCTATAAGACTAACTGAAAAAGGATTTCTTTCTAAATTTTTTTATTTCCATTTATTTCTTGGTTTGTATATAGTATGGATAGGCCTATAGAAACACTGCTCTATGGAGAAAAAAAATTCACTAGATGAAAAGCAAGCCTTATCATACATTAAAAAAATGTATTAATACAAAATGAATTGAGAACTTGCTCTTTTGTAAGTTTAGTAAACAACACAAAAAAAAAACCAATGCATATGCCAAAAAAAAAAGACAAGAAATGTATTTATAAAAATACTTTAATGTTGTACCATGTATTTTTTACAAATTAATTTGTCATTAGTAATACATTTACTAGCTGGATAAACCTGTAACACTTTCTATTCATTAACATAGAGGATTAGGTATTTTATAACATACTATTACCTTTTATTAAAGGACTCAAATCTATCAAGTACAGTTAGAAAATTTTATTACAATGATGCATATTACTACACAGAAATGAAAAATATTTACTTTCAGTTTTGAATATTAACAAAATCATGAATACACAATATTTCATTGTTATTAAAATTGATTACTGATTGATTGATGTGAAATTCTGGATATCTGAATTTCTATTATAACTTTGTTGATTTAAGAGCCTGCAGGCAGCTATGTTTTTTAATTACTTGTTTAAGTACTGAATGTATCTTATATTTACTATTCATCCTGATATAGTCTGGATTGCTAGGGTAGGATTAATACAACTTGTCAAAAGACAGGAGACTGTTCTGGTTTGGTCTCAATTACCCACCTCTCACACAGGAAATAAAAGTATAACACTTTCAATTGATTCAATATTAAAAATAATTAGAGCTATATTTTGAAAGCAGAAATCAATTTTTTTTTATTAGTTTACAGTCAGTCTTGTTTTTTTTTTTATATAAGCATTCTCAGTAGCTAAATATCAAATCCAATCTCGAATCAATTACAGGAGTGCAGTGTAACTTTAAAACATACATAACTGTCAATGTACATTAATGTTAAATACAGGGCTGATAAGTTTTTTTTTTTTTTTTGCAGAAGTCCAGTCTTTGTAATGAATCTGAAATGCTTCCAATACTTCTCAGACGTGATCTCTTGCTCCTTTGATAATTATTCAATTAAAGTATAAGTTAAATTATTCCAATAAGTTAAATCGGAACTATTTCCATACTTCACTAATAATAATGAAGACTTGTTTACAATAGACATCATATGAATCTAAGATTTGCTTGGTTCCAACCTTAAGAATTGATGGATCTTCAAGATCCATCTGGTATGCAAGTTTTTCCTGTCAATGAAAGAACAAACTCCACATGGATTTAGCTCTAATTTTATTATGAAATTATCAACTGAATTTAGTACAAAAGTCGCTGCATTTGTTTATAAGCAATTCTAAAACAAAAAAGAAAACTGGAAGTGCAATCTATACAGGTTGTAGTCAGTGTCTATTTAAATTGCCGAGACAATAATGGAACTATAAATTGATGGTATATGCAGCAGATGAAGCTGTATACACTGACAATGGTATGAAACAATAGATTAGACTTTGTTGTAATTTGTGTACTGCACCTGTAATATACCTTTTTCGATTTTAGGGCATCAGAAAAACACTTTGTGAAAGCAAGTTTCAAAAGCTTTAATGGTTTTAATTTAGGCCTTTGAGCAATTTCACATTTAATATGTGTAATCATTTTACATAAATTTAAGGTTTTAATTACATTTAAATTTTTCAAAAATACCTTTTTATTGTTTTGTAACTGTATAATAATTTTTACACTTGTCAGTTAAAATGTTTTGGTTCGAATCATTGTTTACATTCAAAACTGTGCGAGTGTGTGTTAGAATGGATATTGATCCTAACTGGTTAATAAAATTTGGAAACTACTAATATTTTCTACAAACATAATGCTGCTACGGATATTATGTTTATCACAAAGGAAGTTTATACTTTGCCATATGTTTATTAAAAAGGAAATAGAGATTCAAAAAAAAAATTTTTTTTAATTCCAAATTAAGAACAAATGCATCTTTTTAATTTAACATTTTTTTCAGAAACCACAGAAAAAATATCCGCCATTTGTGTTAAACCATAAATGCTGCTAAAGTTATATAAAGTAAATACCAAGTTATATAATAGAAGAAACATTTAATGGCACAAAAATGTCTTCAAATGTTTGTCAATAAAATATTTATCGATTAGTATTATTAATAATAGAACATTAACACCAAATTAGAATGTTTTAATGGCAGATTACATGAACAATATAAATAAAAACTGAATAATACCAAAAGTTTTCTTATGAAAACTTTTGGCTTACTTTTTACTTTCTCTTTTCAATTTGTTTCTTAGTCTATTCCTTAATTTTCTTTACTACTGAAATTGATTTAATAAAATTTACAACTTTCTTAAAGACTGGATGCATACCAAATTACAGTGGAATACAAAGAGTATGAGAAATCATAACAAAGTTGTAGTACAGCAATGCAAAAACTACTACCTTAAAGTTCAAGAATCTTTGAAAAGCTGTGATAAACTGAAGTACTTAAATTGTTGAGAGAATAAGAAATGAAATCATTATACTTTTTATCCTGAGATGATAAAAACTAACCAAAAGCTAGCAGAAATTATTTTTGTACTGCCTAATTAGCAAATTCTTTTTTTCTATTTTGTCATAGTTATTAATGCACAGAAAAAATAAATTATTGTCATAGATGATAGTTATAGCTCCAATTACAACATTACAAATATTAATGAAATAATAATGTATATTCTTGTAGTGTTAATCACAACTGAATTAAATATATTCCATAAAACAAGTTATTATTAATAAAATAGCACTCACTACTTTTTATATGATCAGATTTACATTGTACTACTTTATAACTAAGAGATAACAAACATATGAGCATATCACGATAGTTACAGCAGAATTCATGTAGATTTATGTAACATATACTGAAAATCCAATTTTCATCAAATTTATTGCAAAGGTTTGTCTTAAAACAAACCTGTTATTAACTATACAAACCCAGTACTTAATGATATAATTTATTATTCTGTACAATATTACATTTATATACAATGTATTAATTATATTACATTATTTTTTTATAATTTCCTGAACAGTAAGATCATTTTCAAGGAAAATCGTAAAACGTATATGTATAAAATACATTTTTCAACAAAGAGTGTAAAAATATAATAATGTAGTTTTTTGGAATTAATGTAAATTTAGCTTTTAGAAATAAAATGGCTTTTGAATTTATATAAAAGCATTTACATTTATATTAAAGCATTTGAATATACTTACAAGACTGAATAAACTCCATGAGACTATTTTTTTAGAATTAAAAAGTTAATATAATTTCAACAGCAATTACTTTAAACATTTTTTAATCAAATGAATTTAAATTAACAAAAAATAAATAACATAAAACCATAAATTTATATATTTTATAGATTATTCATACAATAAACATTTTTTTTTAAAAAAGAAAAGGAAAAATATAACAATAAAAGGAATGGCATTTGTAGATTTAGGTAACATTGTCCACTAACTCGCAAGATTAACAAAAAAAAATTATTTAACGGGCTCATTTTTTAATAAGGCTGAACAAGACATTTTATAATTGTTAAATAATTTGTTTTTGATGGGGAAAAAACCCTCTACAAAAGAGAAAATTCAAAAACAAATTAGATATTTATACATCAAATTTGAGTAAATATTTACAGTTTAATACCCTTAATAAAGTATTACTGAATTTTAACCATAATATAACATTTATAATAAATATTATACAATTAAAGATTTACAATGAATTCTATTTTTAGCATAGCAAAGATCCAACTACGACTCCAAAAAAAAAAAATATAGACATTAATTTATTTTGAAATACAGTTTTATCTTTGGATATATATTTATTTATTACTAAAACAGCCAGCAATTTTAATCATAATAAGCAATGATTGATTTTTATAAGATTAAAATTCTGCATCTTGTGCAGATTTGTCAAGTCAGGGTCCATCAGTAGCTGCAACCCTTCTTTGATTAATAAAAACCTGATGTAACTGGATCAAAAAGCCTAGATGTATTGTTATGCAACAATCAGTAATGCCATCAGATAAAAACATTATTTAGTAAATACTATGTAATACATCCCTGGTTTTTATATACATGTTAAGATCTGTAACTACATTTTCTCTTTTTTTTTTTATTTATAATTATTCATCAAAGTGACTTCATTCACAACCGCCTTGAATAATATTTACAGTATGTGATTATTATTTTATGTCTAGGGTATGATATCATGCCATAAATTAGCACTTTACATGTTTTTCAAATGAATAATTGTCAAGTATACACACTTTCTGTATTTATGAATTAGGGGAGTATTTTAATCAATTAATATCCTTAAATGAAGTTTATATACTTGAAATAAAGTATAACTTTGAACAGATTTTTTACATACAAGAAAAAGAAACTTTAAAATAAACAGTTTCACAGAGTAAAAAATAAACAAGTTAATGTTGTAACTGATGAGTTCTTCTAAAACTCATCAATTGTTATAACATAAATAAGTTAAAGTTCTTCTAGTTGAGTATTTGACTGAAGATATTTCTTTTCATTCAAGATTAAAATATACTGATATTTAGACTTTGATGTTTTCTGTTGTTTTATTTATTTTTTGAATATGTATAAAGAACACTTGCTACATGCTTATACGTCCTCTGTACTAGAATGCTGAAACCAAATACTTCAGATATTTCCTTAATATTAGAAGAACTACTATTATTATTTCATTTTTGATATTTTGATTATTATTAGGGACATATCCAGAAATTAAATACATTTAATATTACATTAAAAAGAAGTATAAATAAAAACAAAGATATAAAACAGCAGAAAATAACCACTAAAAATCAATAAAAATAGATTACCATAATTATAACTTAAGAAAATATGCAGCTTTCTGGAGAACTTTCTGTTGTTTGAGAAATTTTCTGCTTAAAGAATGACATCTGATAGATCATGATCTGACATCTGTACAGATACAAAGGAAAATCAACAGGTGTTGAGTTTTCTTTTCATAATTTATTCCACAAATCAATATACAATATAAATTTCTATATTAGATAATACTGTGTATTAATTAAACAAAAATGAATTTCTAATGTTTTAATTTATTTTCATCAGATTAAAACAATCATCGAAAACAATAAAAATCTTAAAAGATTTTCCAAAACTGGAGTGGAATTTCTTCACAATGCCATGTAGATAACAAGATAGAAATAAAAAATCAGAATGTTAAAAATAAGTACAAACAATTTTAATCAACCACTTACGCAATGATAATTGTTTATTTCTACTTCAGTCAATAACAGGCAAACGACACTGGGATTCAAACTAATCATTCTATTACTCTTCACTAAAACCCTCTGCCATACCTCTTGCTATTGCTCTATTACCTGTACTGTATTACTCTATTTTCTTTATTCCCTTTGAAGTTAAATTTTTGGAAAAAAAAGGATAAGATAAATATAACCAACTTACAAAATTCTTATGTGATTTATTCTTTTATGATTTGTCCTTTAATTTTATAAATAAATAACAGATATTTCATTTTTAATTTTTTTTTATTAATAAATATTTAACATCATTTAAAATAAACTCAAAACTTTATTACACTACTTATAGACTCATCATCGGTCAGTGTAATACTTATAACATTTTCTACATAAAAAAATCATACAAATGTTTTACTACAATGACAATAACTGTATTTTTCCTGAGAAATAATTTTTAATAGTTCTCTACTGATTTTCTGTTTTACAGAAAAGTTGGTTTGTAACCATTACTTAAATATTTTATTATTTAATCATTTATAAAAACAAAATTCAGATCTGTAAAATTTAAATACTTGGTGAAATTGATCAATCGGAGATAATGGAACCAAAAAATAAAACAATTTAGCGTAAAAAAGCACAACCTTGCATTCCTTATACTTAAGTACAGATCAGTAAAAGATGTCGGTAAATGAAACGGTCACAAGGCAAAATCTTAAGCTCAATGTAAATGCATGTAATTTCCTCTTGTTATAAAGTTCTATAGCTACTTTCACAAGAAGAGATACATTAAAAAAATTATAAAAACTATTTAATAGGAATTCAATGCAGGGTAAGGGTTAGTAAAAATGGAGCGTTATACAATACAATACAACATGTTTTCATTATTGAACAATATTTCAAAAATAATGAAAGTTTGGCAGCCGCAGTTCGAAAAAATATGGTCAAAATAGCATTGTAACTTCGTCAACTGTGAAAAGATTAATTGAAAAATTCAGGGAGACTGGATCACACGCTCAACACACTGGTCGTCCAAAAACAAGCCATTCAAATGTTAATATCAAAGCACTGCGTGAGAGTGTTGGTGAAAACCCAGGAACATCAATTCATTGTCGTGGACAAGAATTTCAAATTTCAAGAAGCTTTCTACAGCGTATACTCACAAAAGATCTGTGTATCCATGCTTACAAAATTTAATTAATACAACTGATGCCTAATGTCCATGGACAGTGAAGAGAGTTCGTAGAATGGATTATTGAACATCAACAACAGGATACTGATTTTTCGAGCAAAATCATCCTAAGCGATGAAGCACATTTTCATCTTGATGGCTTTGTTAATCACCAAAATTGCCGTGTTTAGGGTTCGGAGACCCACATGTGATTGTCGAACAACAGATACACCCACAACGTGTCATTGTTTGGTGCAGTTTTTCAGCTGGAGGTACAATTGAACCATACTTTTTTGAAAATGGGGCTGGTCAAGCAGTAACTGTTACTGGTGCTCGATATCGCGACATGATAACACAGT
>JAAAKQ030019227.1:0-17864 GCA_010016005.3 Zanna intricata
CTTTTTTCTTATTTTTAGATATAGAATCCGTTTCCGAGAGATTGCCGTGCAGTTTTGATACACCCTGTATATAATAACTTTGAAAAAAGAAGCTTATGCGTTAGGTAATAAAACTTAAATAAAGTGTATTATATTTTACATTTTTTTTCTTATATAATTCGTTATCAATAAAATTTTCAATCTTCAATTTACCGTTATAATAGCGACCACCGTCTGAATGAGCTCGGGATAACACACAGTTATAAAAATTTCATTCATAATATTGAACAATTGTTATAAGAATACAATAACAAATAAATAATTGTACTACTACGTATATAATAATGTCGCGGAACAGTTGGATCAAACCAGATGCATGTTGCCACGTAACAGCTGTGTAGCAGTTCACCATTAAAACTACTCCATAACACTTTGCAAATCTGAGTTAAAGGTAGGCAGGTACATATAAAACTTTAGTTACACCCTCTTCCGGTTCTAGCAGGTGATTTCCGGTCTTAACTAAAAAAATATATACCCTTTATGAATAAAACCTTATTATTTCAATAACATATTTTTATTTATAACAGAACTTGAGAAAAAAAAAATCAATATTCTTTTGCAATATTTCTTTTTAACCCGTTATGTTTAAATTATTGAAGGGTTAAACTGAACTTTTGTAACATTTATTGAATAAAAAAAAGTACAGTAGTTATTATTTTACTTATGTTTTGTTACAGAACGGATTTTTCTTTTTTAATCCTTCAGTTATTAAAAGAGTAGCCGGCCTCCGTGGCGCGAATGGGGGGATCCCGGGTTCGATTCCCGGTTAGGTATGGGATTTTCCCACGCTGGTTCAAAATTGTCATTCCATCTCATCTTCTGAAGCAATACTTAATGGTGGTCCCGGAGACAAAAAAAAAAAAAAAATTAAAAGAATGAATCGTTCATTAATTTTATTAAAATTAATAAATTTGTCTTTAAGATAATTTATAGCCTAACTAGTTACAACTAAAGAAAGTTAAGAAATATTTGTGCAGAAAAGATATTATGTAGATCGTGGATACCGGTATTTTTTGGTGGTTGGGTTTCAATTAACCACCCTTCTCAGAAAAGACTACAGTTCATTAACATTCAGTACATATCATCCTCATACATCCTCTAAAAGTAATACCTTACGGTTGTTCCAGAGGCAAAACAGAAAAAGTGTAAGAAAAGATATTATGTAAGCTTTTGAATCAATATGGGAAACCCTAATGCCATATAATTTAGTTATAGTTATAAAATATTATTAAATTTTTGTTGGAATCTGTCACTGATCGGATTCACTATGTTCCTCAATTCATTTCTACAGTAAGCTAATTTTTTTTATTTCAACAAATCTCCTTATTCATTAATTTGCTTTTCGGTTCGAAATTATTTATGGATCCAAAGGTTAGGCTTTTCTCCAAATCTTTAATCTTTCTTTGGTTCGCGCCTCCACGTGATTCAAATGGATAGTTACAAGAATATTGGAGATTTCCTGAAATAAATTACATCGGAATTCCTCCCTCGAAAATCAGAGTGTTGTAAAAGATTCAGGGCTCATCAACCTAGATATTATCGACTGGTATATCCATCTTTTTTTTCTGTTTAACCTCCGGAACTACCATAACGTATTACTTCAGAGGATGAACGTGGATGAAGTGTAGTCTTGTACAATCTCAGTAAAATCATGGTTCGTGTATGCAATAACAAAATTACCACAGGTGGTAAAATCCTCTCACCCATAAGAGAGGTGGAACTCGGACGTTCGGATTCTGGGGAGACCGGGCCTACACGATTTTTGAGTGAACTGGAGCACTCTGGAAAACCTTCCAAAAACAAGAACAAAAAAACATTGGAACAATAAACATACAGACACCAATACAACCAGGAAAAATTCACATGTTAACAGAAGAATTAAAAAAACAAAAAATCCAAATCCTAGCCGTACAAGAGACGAGATTTTCGGACAACCAAATCATTGATTACAATGGTTTCAGAATTTTCAAACGTAGGACTGACCGGATAATCGGAAGAGAAGCAAATATGCTTGGTATGGCTATTATAGTTGAAAAATCTGCTGTTAAATCTGTAAACACAATAAACAATAGGTTGATACTTCTTAGATTAAAATACAAGAACAAAAATTACACCTTGGTTAACGTTCACATACCCTGTAATGAAGATAATAAATAAGATCGAGAAAATGTGGATACATTTTGGGAATAAATAGAACTTGAGATTTTGAAAATACCGAGAAATGACTTTAAAATTCTTCTTGGAGTTTTCAGTAAACAAATTGGCAGAGAAAAAAAATACAAAACATCAGTTAGTTTATACCCAGCACACAGAATGATCAACAAAAATGGAATGAGGTTAATCCAACTCTGCCAACAATTCAACATGAAAAACAGTTCGACATCTTTCAACAAGAAACCAAAGAAACAAAAAACTTGGAGATCCCTGTAAGCTATTTTGGGGAATTCCAAATATATCATGTAGCTATCTCCTACAATTTCAACAAAAAAAAAATCAGAGATATCCAGGCAGGAAAGGTGCGAACATTGACTCTGATCATTACCTTACTAGAGTTCGGGTTCAATTCACTCCAAGAAATAAAACGCCTAGAATTTTGGGCCTGCACCGGCAGACCCAAAATTTGATCTACCAAAACTAACAGAAACAGCAGAGAAATGGAAAAACTCTCCTGCAAATAACTTGGAAAAATTCAAAAAAGAAAATCACAAAAATAGCCAAAAAACAAATACCCCTGAAGAAAAAACATAAACATCCTTGGTGGAATTTAGAACACGAAAAAGCAGCTGAATTGCGCAAAAAAGCCTTCCAAAAATACAATTCAAATACGAACGAGGAAACCCATCAAATTTTCTTGTAAACACGAAAGTTATTGAACTAGATTATCAGACAAGAAAAGAGAAAATATATAAACAAACAGAGACAATAGAATCGGTTATTTCACTTTCTTGTTGTCGTGGATGATAACTGCCGATATTTGGCCCCAATAGCTTTCAAATTGATAAATAAAATATAACGACCCTAATCTCGGTCGAGTTCGTTAATGGGAAAAAAAGGACCATAGGAGTGAGTGGGGGGGCTTTTTCGAAAAAACAAAATATCGCTATAGCTTTATTATTAAGTAAAATATCGAATTCATTTAAAGTTTCTACTATTCGTTGAATAAGGGCCTAAATGTTATTAAGTAATGATTTCTGATATCACCAACCGTTGGCCCAGTGGGTGGGAAAAATGGCGTTTCGAAGACAAAAAAAAATACCTCCCTTAATAGGCACAGTGTCGAATCGGTTTAAAGTGATCGTTAGTCCGCTAAACATTACCCAAAAATTTTTTTCCTGAACAATTTTTGATATGACTAACCCTTAAGCCAAGGGACGACCAATCTTTTGCTGGAATGGGGTTTATACGTTTTTACACATGCAACCATTGTAATAATGAGTAAATGTGAAGTTTCTCTTAACTTTAACACTTATTTTCTAGTTAACTCCGGTTAAATCTACCTCCACCTACGGATGTGCCGAAAGGGATTTTTTCTAATCAGATAATTAAACCGAGATTCTTATAAAATTTTCTTCTCCATTCTTCCTGAATTTATCTTAAAACCATTTTATTTTTTTTACTTTACAGCTCATCTAATATTCTGTAGATTTCTGGAAATATAAGCAGATTTTTTGTTCTTGGTTAAAGATTCGCTTCATTTGCCTTGAATGTTTTTTTTTTTTTTTTTTATATAATACAATCTTTGTGTTTTTATTATTAAAAATTGAAAAAAAAAATTGTAATCGGTAGTGTATTATGTGTATTTCTTCGATGCAATTTTTTAAAATTTCTTTAATCTAAGAAAAATAAATAAAAGAAAACAGATCAAAATTAAATCCTATCAGGAATCAAATTAGGACAAAAGATCAAGTAACTCAAATTGACTAACTGCTTGTCCTTTATAGATAATAATTTTAATTTTTTCACAAGACGTAAAGAAATCAAAATCCTTTCTGAAGTAGCCAAGACTAAAAAATTTACTTTGAGAAAACATCTCTCAAATGAACAAAATAAAAAAAGATCCAACCAATGTAACAAAAACTAAATATGGAAAAATTAAAAGAACCAAAATATTTAACTATCTTTGGAAATGGATTGCAACGAAATGATTCAGAAAAACTAGTTGTACAGGATAGATCCAGAAAAATGGAAAGAGCTTTTAAATATACCCTTGAAAGAAACAATACAAAGTCACTTGGATTCTTATTACAAAAATTTCAATCACAAAAAGTAACCGGAACAGAAAGTTTATTTGAAGTTTTAGAAGTTAAATTATAAGAAAAACATAAGTGAAGCAATAGAAAAGAAATAAAAAGATATTAAGGAAAAGTCTAGGCCCAAAAAAGTAATCAATAACTTTAAATTTTATTTTAGATCGAATAAAGAGCTTTACAAAAAAATTCGAAAAACTACAAACCACAATCAAGATAAGAAGATTAAGATTTTATGGTCATATTTACATATTGAACTGTAATCATTATCCTCAGTTTTTTGGAAAATCGGAAAACAAAAACAAATTATTTTTAAAAAATAGAGAAAGATTTATCATAACTAACAATTTAAAAAAAAGTAATATAAAACCGACAACTTTTCAGAACAGAAACAGAAAAACTGGGGAAATTTCAGAATGAAACAACACAAGTAACAAAATAAAATATAAAGAACAAAAAAGAGAACACAGCAAAAGGATGAAAATTTACTGTGGAAAAGAGAAAACTATCCATGTGAAGCAGTTTTATTTATTCCAGCCCACAGCGGCTATCACATACAAGAAAGAAGAAAATTTGTTTTAACAGAATTTAGCTTGCAAGTTTTGCATTTATTAAAAATCTGATATGAACCAACACATGACTTCCTTGTAAGCCTATTAAGTTACATATACAATTTTTTTTTTTTTAATGAAAAGTATTACAACAATTTATTTCATTTATAACTTCTGATTTTTTTATTTTTTTATTACTCAATTGTTATTTTTCGAAAAAATTATTTGCAATCAGAGGTTAATAATAATTAATAAATCAATATACTTAAATTTAAAAAAATATATAAAAATAACAAAAGGAGATATGATCAGATTCAAACCGATGTGTAACCTTGTAAGATCCAAGTATTTCATTAATAAAAATTTTATTCGGCTATAACTCTGCAACCAATGAAAATAAGTACCACTTATGATATATCGTTGAAAACGTCTGAATGAGGGCTTATTACTGAAGTTAAGAACAAGTCCGAAATCGAGATTTTTTTTCGATTTTGGACTTTTTGGAGACTTTTAGTTCAGTCAATTGCAATCAAAAGAGGATGTGCACAACTATATGATACAAAAGTCCTAAATCCAAAATTTCGATATTCTATGGCTAAATGTTTTTGAGTTATGCATACATACGTACAGACGTCATGCCGAAATTAATTAAAATTGATTCAGGAGTGGTCAAAACGTATATTTCCGTTGAAATCTGAAAAATGTTGTTCGCGATAACAATGTATAGATATTATGTGTTTTCATTAGGATAGACAAATTAATTATTTTACCAGTTTATTCTAATTGCTAATTATTTATAATAATTCCTAATTATCTACTAATGGTTGTTTAATATTCAAAATAATTCTATACTTTAAATAATTATTTGCAAACGGTTTTTGAACATTTTCTAATTTGTGAGATTAATTATAATAACCTGTTAGCATTACTGAATAATTGTGTTTATTATAACAAATCTCGAATTTATTTTTAGTAGTCAGTTCATAAAAACGTAGAAATAAGAATTAATACTTTAAAAATAATTACTACTAAAGTACTAAGTTATTCCTAAATAAGGATAAAATGATGAAAATTTTTAGAAATTTTTAAAAATATATATTTTTTCAATATACAAATATGTATGAGTAAATACAGTTTAGCACGTCCTGAAGTTACACAGGTAACTGGTAGTCATTTCATTGGAAAATAGAGTACATTAAAGTTAAACATTCATACAAAAAAAAATTTTGCCTTTACATTTGAATCCATAACTAAAAAAAAAAAAAAAAAAACTGTTATGTTCAATTTGAATTTTTTTTTATATAAAGTTATAATGTTGTTTACAAAGAAGATGAAGATGTTTATTTTGTGTTTCTTTTTGAATATGACTTAAAAACATACCATGGGCTATAAGAAAGGTTTCGGCGTCTCAAAAAGCGAACTGACCTTGCGCCACGGCTATAAAGCAAGCTATAAAATCAGGGTTTTATGGTACTGGTCCTATAGACTCATTCGCTGTTAGCTACAATGCCATAGTACTTGCTTTAGGTGCGGCATAAGCACGATTTCGATGGCATGCACTAATACTGACTAGTCCTTCATACCTGTTTCTTGTAATTGGGTAATAAAAGTTTTAGGGCGTTGTGCTATTTTGTTGTCAAATAATATTTTATTACGATTTAATTAAGCAGAAAATACTTAAAACATATTTTTAACGCGCACGTATTTCAAATTCAAGATATTCTCTCTGACTTAATTTTAATTTTTATTATTATTATTACTGTACAACACGATTAAAATTGTAATAGATTTATTTTCTATAACTATAAAATTTTGTTAATTTTATATACTGTGTTTTTTTAAATATATATTTTGTCGCCTTGAAAATAAAAAAAAATAAAAAATCTTAATTTTCCTACAAAATAAAATATAAAATATAGTATATAACTTTGCTCATTTTAGTTTACTAAAAGAGTAAGTAGAAATGATGATTCTTAAAAAATGTAGACGAAGTTTAATATACCGTTAAAAAAAATCTTAATCGCTTAAGTTAATTGGATAAAAATTACAATAGTACCATCACAGGAATACCTACTCTCTCTTTTTGTGTTTAGCCTTCGGAACTACTGTAAGGTATTACTTCAGAGGATATGTATTAATGTGAATGAAGTGTAATCTTGTAAAAAAAATAACAAAAAATAATTGAAGTCGTTCCATTTATTGAAATGTAAGACTTTCCAATATGTATAACAAAACATAAAAATGCGTATAAATGTTTTTCGGCCCTGAATTTCCCTAAATAGATTTTGAAACCTGTTTTTTTTTGTTTAACCTCCAGAACCACTCACTGTTAAGAGGTCACTGTCTTCAGAGGTTTTGAAACCTATATTTTAATAATTCCCATTGATGTTTATGTATTTATGTCAAGATATATTCTGAGATATTTCCCTGAAACTGATATACAAAGTTGAACATTGCCAAAAAAATATCTAGTATTAAAAAAATTGTTTTATTATTTTATATATATAAACTTATTCCCCAAATAACAACGGTCCTTTGTTCATTACTATTCAAATTCCCTTTCTTTATCAAATTAATAATCCATTTTCTTATGATTAAAAAAAAAATTCTTATAGTAATAATCATTTCTTGAAGAATCATTTTCTAAACATTTGAATAAATAAATTGAATTAGATAATAAATTTTTGATCCCATTTATGTAAATTCCTCTTTTTATAAATACCATAATTATATCCATTTATATAAAATGATGAAATATATTTCTTTAAGAAAAATAAGAGTTAGTAATATTTACAAAAATTTGAGAAAAATACAAAAAAAAAAAATACAAACATATTATTTTATTAAATTTTTTTTTTAAATATATAAAATAAAATATATCGACAACACTTCATTTTAGGTAATTTTTTTCTTCGTATATAGCTATTTTCGCATTTTTAGAATAAAAAATTTAAATGACAAAAACTTTTTAAAATTATTTTTCTTAATTTCTTTCGTTCTTGGAAGAACTTTCGATTTATTTGTATAATTCTTACTATGAAAAAATTTGATTTGAACAACATATGACTTCCCTGTACGCCTATTAAATTACATATACACATTATTTTTTTTTAAGAAAATTACATAAAATTTTATTTCGTTTATAACTTCTGATATTTTTTAATTTTATTGTTATTATTGAATAATTACTTAAGGTAAACATTGTTTTGCAATCAGAGGTTAATTATTATTAATAAATCAGTATATTTATATTTATATTAAAAAAAAGAAAAGTTGATGAAGTCTGATTCGAACCGATGTGCTTCTTCCACTTATAACATCCAAATATTTCATTAATTAAAATTTTAATTTGGTTATTACTCTGGAACCAATGAAAATAAGTACCACTTATTAATATATCTTTAAGCTTTTTAACATCTTAAAAAGCTCTCGATGAGGGCTTATTACTGCAGTTAAGCAAAAGTCCAAAATCCAAATATTTGTGAAATTTGGGCTTTTTTGTACACTTTTTTGGAAATTTATTTTTTTTGTTTTTTTTTTTAATCATGATGAAGAAATGCGCTTACGCATTGGTCTTCGCAGGGTGAGTCGGGCTCAAAGCCAGGACGCTAGCCGTCCTGACCTACCAAAGCTAAGTGGGCACTGGACATGGAGCCATAGTGATTATGAAACAGTGTTGCTCTCACCCCCTATCGACTAAACCTCCCTCACCACTTTCTCAGGGGCGATTGGAACCACCTTTTGGCACCCCTGAGTGTCGTAACAGCAGATTAACTTAACCCTTTGCCCTTCCTGCTTGGGCCCCTGCAGCGAAGCCCCCCCGAAAGGGGGGCTCCAACGGTTCAACAGTTTAAGGCTAATCATTTTTTATTTATGCGAGATATATACTTACAGACGTCACGCCGAAACTAGTCAAATGGATTCAGGAATGGTCAAAATGGATATTGAAATCTGAAAGCCGAAATTTTTCGCAAGTACAATACTCCCTTTATTTCGTACGAAGAAATAAAAATTTAATAATCATAGTTAACTGGTTTAGCCCTGTCAAAAGGGATTTTTTTGCTAAAAAATGTGTAGTGTTTAGGGAAGTACATGAGGTTTTAGGGTAAGTATAACCCGAATATTTGTGATTGGACAAAATTTTCGCTAAATGGACGGCCGTTCAAATGATATGAAAATCGGTTTTTCAATTTTGTAAGTCAAAGTCAACTTCTTAGGCGAAGATACTTTAAATAAAAGTTGCTGGTATTTGCAGTACCTATAATTTAAGCCTTAAAACGTTGAATTTTTTTACTTACCGCAAAAAAACAGAAAAACCATTTAAAATGGTCGTTTTTTGCAAGGCCAATATTTATCTCAAAACTTAACCTGTTTTATATTTTCAATGTTTTGTACATTAAATTTCTCTCTTGGAATCCCAAATTCAATGATTGGTTCCACAAGAAAATTAGTTTTTCCATTGGTGAGAAATTGTAATTTGTTTTCAAAAGCCTCTTCAAAGGCATTACAATTATTTTGGCTTTTAAGAACTTTTTCATTTCTATTTCAAGCGTAATCTATTCTTCAAGACTTCTACTTTCAAAGGGTGAAAAGTTTTAGATCAAAATTAATGTAAAACTTGTTTAAACATCTTCAAAAATATGAGTGAAAAATAGAGCGGAATAACACGATAGCGTGATTGGGGAATCTTTCCGCTGGAGTCGCACACGAATAAAACTGAATTCATTACTTCAAATCGGCGGAGTGTGAAAAAATCGCTTTATCCGCGAATTTTCGACTGATCGAAACCATTTTATTAAAAAAAGTTTTTCCCTTTTTCCCTCCACGTCCAGTCAGTGATAAAATATCAATGTGGTCAGTTATAATGTATAATGTAGTTATGACTTAATTCTCTTTAAGTTGTAACTATTTATAAATAATATCTTATTGTCCTTAAACAGTAGATTGAAATTTCTTCTTTATATAGTAATATTCATTAAAAGTAGAGACTTACGTCTAAATATTATAGGGTAGGGTCACCACAGAAATTTCCTGGTCTTTTTTGATATTCATAAATGATTTTTCTCAAAATATCCAACCATTCATCGCTATATTTTCACCGATGATACAGTTGTATTAGATTATATAGTTTTATTAGATTATAGTTTCTTCTTAGCGGGAGATAACTAAGCTAAGAACCAGGAGATAACATTTTTACCCGTACTTCGTACGGGTAATTATTATTAACTAATATTTTTAACATAAAGACCGATTGTTTTCAAACCCACACTCTTATATCACTCAAAGTTATTCCTTGTACTGACACTGAAACTGTTGCTCTGAAGAAATTACAATACAATAATACTTTTATAAATTGAACAAGATTTAATTTTTATTTATAATTCTCACAAGCATGAGTTAAATGAACACACAGAGATTCAGGGGGCAGAACCTCCCGGCTATACGGGAAGGGTAAGAGAAGCGAGCTCTGACCGGCTAAACATCACCCTAATCACGACGGGAAACGCAAGTAACCGCATAAGGAGAGTAAAGCCACGAGGGTCTTCTAGTATATATATATATATATACTAGGAGATCCCATCTAATATATAATATATTTGTAATATATTATATGTTTGTTATTGATATATATATCCATATATCAATAAATAATCTAATGATTTAAATGATTTTCTAACATGTTTATTTAAAATTAAATAAAAATATTTTCTTTCAAAAATATCAATATACTGTAGATGAAATTTGTAGTAATAATAATTATTATTCCGTATCTTAATTAGATACGAATTTACTTAAATCTTTTCGTTCCACTTCAAAAACGGTCAACTAAAAACCAACCCACTGATCGCTAACTGGATAAAGTGGCTCAAATGGTTAAAATGTGATGAAAATCGGTTTTTCAATTTTGTAAGCCAAGGTCAACTTCGTAATTTTTTTTAAAAAGTCTGTTCAGGCAACTATAATTATTTTGGCTTTTAAGAACTTTTTAATTTCTATTTCAAGCGCAATCTATTCTTTAATACTTGCAGTCAGTTATAACTGATTACCCTAAATATTATTTACTTATAAATAGTATTTATTTCCTTAAAATACTGCAATTACAGAAATTAAAATGCATTTTACAATACATTAAAAGAAACCCACCCGGTCGGTCTAGGGGTGAACTCATCGCAAGACAGCTCATTTAAATCGAGAGTTGTAAGATTCATTCATATTCTACTAAAGGCAGCTACTTTTAAAGAGATTTGATTACTAGATCATGGATATCGGAGTTTTTTGGTGTTTGGGTTTAAATTAATCACATATCTCAGGAATGGTCGACCTTTGTGCAAGACTACCTTTCATTTTTTTCAATACATCTTGTCTTCGATTCTTTTGTTTTTCTTCTTTCGATACCTTTAATAGTAATATTTTTTAACTTTTCTTTTTCTACATATCTGTTCTCCGATTATAAACTAAAGTTTTCTGTGGCGATCGTTGAAAAATTAACACCTTTTATGAGTGTGTCTAATCTTAAATAACATATGTTATGAGGGTTATTTTTTAACTGTATTTATCCTTAATATTTACATCTAATAGTTTTATTTATGTTAATAAAGGTATGAAATATCTAAGATCAACATTAAGGTTTGTATTAATTACAATATTTACGACATGTAATTTCAAAATAATAAAATCACAGTTTCGAAATGGTATTTGCAAGTATAAATATTTAGTTAAGAATGATTATTATTAAAAATTGAAAAAACAACATTTTAGTAGTGGTTAAGTTTTGTTATTTAGGTAGTAAATTATAATAAATAAGCGAAAAAATGCAGGCTTAAGAAAAAAGATCTTTTATATACAACAGAAATCTACTATTACAAAGGGCGCCTTTAACGTTTTTACAAAAACAATGAAAGAAAAAAATTTCGGTACAAATCGTTATATTGTATTCAGAATACTTTCTTCTAAGATTTTTACTTTTACATTATCTTCGAACCAGTTTTCGAAACATTTTTCCCGCTCTAAATTTGTTAGCTCAAAAACACGGTTTTTAAAGGTTTCAACAGCTTTTTGAGTGATGAAAATCGCAGGCCACGCATTTTTTAATGACATTCGGGAACAAATATAAATCTTTAGGCAATAAATCTGGTGAACACCGACAATGAGACATTAATTCATTTTTTCTCCGCCAAATTATAAGTTGTTTGACGTGCTGTGTCAAAGCTGGCATTGTCATGATGAAGAATGATGCAAGATTTACTATTGTTTTTCCTGATTTTAATGATGACTTCTGGCAAAAAATTTGTTGTATAACATTCAGCATTAACTACTGTTCTTTGATCCTTTAAAGCTATGATCTCCTGTTAAGATATTGTATCGAATTTTGCCTCGGTCAAACTTTTTTAACATTTTCTTACACCGATTGACACGAGCCTGTTTTTTTAGTTTTGGTCAAATTAAGCGGAATACTTGGGGAGCAGATCTTTTTCACAGCTAAATGTTCACGCACAAGTTTTCACGTACTACAGTTTTCGATAAGCTTAAAGATGCCTCTATTTGGTGGTCAATTCTTTTTCCATTTTGTTCAATCATGTTATGTTATAGCACCGATGTTTTTTCTAACAACAATCGATTTTGTTCGACCTTCACGAAATATATCGCTGACAGAAGCAAGACCGCGAAAAATTCTGCAAACCAGTTGTAAATATTCTTTTTGGATGGTGATTCATGACCAAAAGTTGACTGAAGCGATTCGAGGCATTTTTGAGCTAAGCCCTTAATAAAATCGTAAAAAATCATCAATGAAAATCTTCGCGTGAAATTTCCATTTTTCAACAAGACTCTTTTTTTAACGCTTCCTGTAAACAAACTGACTACTCGGCCGAGTTCTGAGCTCCTATTGTTAAAACAACAACAAAAAAAAATCAAATTTCACAACAACGGTAATAATAATAATATCAAATCTCAATAGCGCCATACAGCGGTCGTTTTTTTTTAATTTAAAAGCCTCTCTTATCAAATATTGTTTTCAGAATTATGAAGAAATTCGTGAAACTATTAATCAAGTGTAGCGCTTATTGGTAAAAAAGCAATAAGAAAATTAGAAATGTAACGAATATAGGCTTTTAAAATGTATTGTTCTAGGAGGATATTGGAAATTATGTAGATTGATAAGGTAAGAATTGAAAAGGCCTTAAGACGAATAGGAAGAGAGAGAAGTTTTCGGCAGATTCTTATAAACAGACGAGCTAATTTTATGGGCCATGTATTAAGATATTGAGATCCAGTTTACTCGGTAATAGAGGGGTGTTTAGAAGGTAGAAACGGTTTAAAAAGACAGAAACAGAAACATAAAAAACAGATAATTGAGGGTGTAGCAGAAAAGTTGAGGTTTGGAGATTAACTTCCAGAGCAGAATAGAACTGAGAGTATTATATAACCTATAAAACGATTGATGATACAATTGGCTATATTTTTAATTTCTGCATAAAATTAATTTTTGTAAGCCAGTAGCCTAAAATACTGTAATTTGAGAAATTAAAATGCATTTTACAATACGTTAAAAGAAACCCACCCGTTGGTCCAGGGGTAAACTCATAACAAGTCAGTTGATTTCGAAATCGAGAGTTTTAAGGTTCATATCCTACTAAAGACAGCTACTTATATAGGGATTTGAATACTAGATCATGGATATCGGAGTTCTTTGGTGGTTGGATTTCAATTAAAATCACATCTCAGGAATGGTTGACCTGAGACCGTACAAGGCTACTCTTCATTTTTATTCAAACATTTCATCATCTTTCATCCTCAAAAGTAATACCTTCGGTAGTTTATGTGGGTAAACAAAAAAATTAAAATAAGAGTTCTTAACACAGACCTAATTTTTTTTATTTTAATTTACAGACTTAACAAAAAAGGTTTTCACAACTTTAACACTAACAATAAGTTTATAATTTAAAGTCTAATAAAAAGACAGAAAAGTCATATAGATATTAAAATCTTATTATTTCTTCACATAATTTACAACGAAGTAAAAATGAACAAAATTATATATTTTTTTATGTAATAAAAAACAATGAAATTTGTATTCTGTTTTTTCCACTAAAAGTTTCTTCATTATAATTAATTTTATTACTTTTTCAACCGAAAATTTTTTCACAAACCATTAAACATTTATATTTTTAGACCAAATTAAGATTTTGCTGTTAACAAATTCAAAAATAAATTTATTTTACACATGAATAAAACCCAAGAATAAAATAATGTTGAAGATTTTCCTACCATTAGAAATCTAATATGATTGCGCACATTTTATTTAATCCTTACGTCATGATATTTTGAAAATATCCAGGTTTATTAAATGAGTTCAAAGGCAGATGTATAAAAAGTGAACGCTGTAGAGGAAAGCAGAGACTGGAACTATATCAGTTTCGTTTATAATACAGAATCTAGTAATGATGATAAAGATATAAGTTTAGCACAGAACAGAAAATAATGTACAGAAGCATAAAACCAGTCAAATGAATGATTTTAAAAAAAAAGATAAGAATTGTCACTCTATAAATAAAGAAAAATTTAAATAGGTAACTTTTTCGTATTGAAAAGAACAAACTGTACTCTTGAAGTAGCATTCCATTTAAACTTAAATTTTTTTAATCTGAAAAAAAAAAGAATTAATAAAATATGAACATTTACTTCTTTATTAACGAACATCTGTTCTCAACTTGTAGAAGAATCTTACATCTTCACATTCTTTATTTTCCTTCTTAAAAGTGACTATTTAGTTTAGAATACTACTAAAATTTAAAACCCTTTTTTAGTATTAATTTTTTTGATACCTTTTAAGGTAAAATAATTTAATGCCAATATATATTTTTTTCTATAAATTCTAGTGTTCATGTATATACATTTAGAAAAGAAAAAGACAGGCGGCATTTTTATTGCAGAGATTATAAGAAGAAGAATGCTCGAATAGAGGGCTGCAATTTTGGAAAACATTTGTCGGATATTATGTAGGAGAGGACAGGGGAGTGCTATGTTGCCGGATTGATCTACCCCCGCGGCAAGGGCTGTAAACCTGCTGCTGCTGCTGGCCGCACTGACTCCAGTAGAAAGACGTCCACTGTAAAAGTAATACTTTGCCTGTAGCCCTGATGTTAAATAAAAAGAAAAAATTTATAATTCATTAATAATATAATTTTACTCTATTTTATTTTTTAATCAAAAATACTAACAATTATTATAATGAGTCGATTATGGTATTTAAAAACTTATTAAATTAATTTCTTTTTATATTTGAATGAAATTTTAATGTTTAACATTGAAAATTAATCGATTTTTAACATTCATCAAAAATTTCAAAATTTAAAACTTATGAATTATATTATTTACTAAACTCAGGATTCAAGTGAAAGCTTTCTCGATGTTTAAATAAGTAATTTTTTATCTTTATGGTGTATAATAATATCTTATATAGATCATACGTCACAATTGTGTAGATATACTACTACATAGTTAAAAAAAGAAACTCCCCCATCTCAAAAACACAGTTACATATAAATTAAAAAACATGTGATTTTAAGTCCCCATTTATTATTATTTTAAATATAAACAAATGTATAATTACATGGTAAATATATGAAGATACTTTTATACGGATTTGAATACTAGATCATGGATATCGGTGTTCTTTGTTGGTTTTTTTTTAAACTCCGGAACCACTGTTAAGAAGATATATCTTCAGAGGATGATGAGATGAATGAATTTGTAGCGTGTGTGAAAAATGCCATGCCTGAACAGGATTCGAACCCGGGACCACCGAATGAAAGGCCGAGACACTATCACTCGTGCCACGAAGGATGACGTTCTTTGATGGTTAAGTTTGTATCAACCACATATCCCAGGAACGATCGATCTGAGACTGTACAAGATTACACTTCATTTACATTCATACATATCATCCTCATTCATCCTCTGAAGTAATATTTTACGGTGGTTCCGGAGGCTAAAAGAGAGTGAAAAGAAATACATGAAGATATTAAATATAAAAAATCAGATGTGGACACCATATGACTTTCTTTTACGGTTATTAAATTACATAAATACCTATGTTTTTAAATTAAAAGTACATGAAATTTTATTTCATTAATACCTTCTGATAATTTTTCATATTTAAAAATTTTTTTTCATTGTTATTGAATTATTATTTATTGTAATTTTTTTGTTATATTCGGAGGTTAATAATTATTAACAAATCAATTCATTTGATCCAAATAGTTTTATATTTGGTCCCGGGTTCGAATCCTGTTCAGGCATGGCATTTTTCACACACGCTACAAATTCATTCATCTCATCATCCTCTGAAGATATATCTTCTTAACAGTGGTTCCGGAGTTTAAAAAAAAACCAACAAAGAACACCGATATCCATGATCTAGTATTCAAATCCGTATAAAAGTAACTATATAAAAGTATCTTCATGTATTTACCATGAAATTTATGACCCAAATAGTTTATTAATTAAAATTTTATTTGGTTATTACTCTGGAACCAGTAAATGTATTACTTATGATATATCGTTGAAAAGCTGTTAATGGGGACTTATTACCGCAATTAAGAATAAAACCAAAATCCAACTTTATTTGAATTTTGGGCTTTTTTGAACACTTTTGGTTCAGTCATTTCATTGCAATCAAAAGGGGAGAGGTGCACCGCTATATTACAACAATCCTAAATCCAAAATATCAATTCTACGGCTTATCGTTTTTGAGTTATGTGAGATACATACAAACATACGTACGCCGAAACTAGTCAAAATGGATATTTCCGTTGAAATCTGTAAACCAAATATTTTTGCAATTCCAATACTTTCTTTACTTCGTACAAGAGAGTAAAAATGATTAAAAATAATTTACAATTTAAAAAACTTTATTAAAAGTTATTTTTCGCAAATATTTATGAATACATTGAACGGGATACAGGACATTCAGTTTTTTATTAGATTTTTTCATTAACTTTTTTCAGAAGTTTATAGAATAAACTTAACTAGTTAGATACAATAACATTGTTTCTATAAAAGTTTTTTTTTTTTTTTTTTTTTTTTTGGTTGTATTTTAAATAAATCGGTGAAAAAATCTTTTAATGATTCAGAATTTAATTATTAAAAATTACAATGAATAAAGTATAATAAGCCTTATTCGTAAGCAGAATATATTGTATTGTGTTGAATTATACCAATAGATTGTTTACAAAGTATCGCTTAATTGTTTTGAAAAGGTTTTAAAGAACTTTGTCAACAGATAATTAAGTGAAAAACCTTTAACTTGTGTAACAAGTTTAATTGTATAACAATTAATTCGTTACGTAAATTATGTATCACAATGTAAAATTGAGATCTAAAATTAACAAAAATGTCACTGATCTAATATCCCAAATACATATTACAATCAGTAATAAAATTTTTAAACAACCAATTATGTAATATGAATAGAAAATTGGAAATATTATAAGTTATATCACGTTTGAATTACTAAGAAAAATTGTGGAATGGAATGATATGGGCTTTCTTCATTGTCTTTTTCAATACGATAAATATACTTTTGCATCATTTATGTCAGACCTCAAAAATGCAGGTGATATTGAGCCCTAAAAATAGGACTTTATTCTGTTCACCACAGGAACTAGATGTATAACGAGAAGCACCATTGCTCTCAAAGAAAAGAACCCTGATTAGTGATGCTTGTATTTCAGATGATCTACATACTACATTAAGTACAAGAAAGATTGGGACATGGTTTTAACATGTATCTCTTTCTGTAATATAACACTATGTTAGCGCGTTGGCTAAACTACTAGCCGTATGGAAGATAATTGATAAGTTAATAAAATAAAAATAGCAATACTTTGGTAAGAATGAAAAACTATATAATGAACTTAATTTACAGTAACAGTAACATTTGTATTGTTTAAATAATAATAATGAAATTTAACATTTATGTCGAATAAAATTACAACAAACTATTACATAATACTTGTAACATACA